>LR537749.1:0-77158 GCA_900883565.2 Caenorhabditis panamensis | reverse complement strand
AGTATCGTGTACTGGGACGATTCCGATTCACTTTCACATGTCTCGGATGAAGTGGTGGAACCATAAGTAGGAGAGACTGGCTCGAATTTGGGAATAACTCCTAGGAGTAGTTCTTTCAGGAGAGACATGACTATGTATGCCGCAAAACTAGAAGATACGAAAAGGACAATGGGTGTTACCTAGGAGATAACCAAAATTTTAATTATGGGTGGCCGGATTAGAAGTCACGGGTTGCTCTTTCCCTCTCTATTTTCCTTCATTTGCATAATCCGGGAAAATGAGAAACCAAAAGAAGTGAAGGTCCATTCGAATGAAAGACAGACTAACCGAAAGTAACATCCTTTACAGTAAAACTTTGAATCTTTGTTGTAGCATTTGTTGTTCAACGGATTTTCACAAGTTGTGCATTGTAGACATGTTTCATGCCACGTCCTAAAAGTCAACACTTTAAAAGGAACCATTAATTTCAAAAACTACCTTCCATTAACGTTCAAGAAAAACTTTTCCTGAATTTGTTGATGGCAATGCGCACAAGTGACGGTGACGGCATCAGGCTGTAAGTATTACGGTAAGGAGCTGTTATCAACAAAGAAACGACAGATCTGCATTCAATTTAGTTCTATTCAAAGCTCTCCCTAGTCATCCGGTTTTCAAGTTTTTCGTTTCCGGTTTTTGAAAGCTACCAGACGAATTTGGGAAAATAGGGAGACGCATGAAATTTACTGTTGAAAAGATATATGCGTAATCAATTCAAAATAAAAACCCTTGTTACAAAATGAATCGTAAGAGAGAACTAACCTTGACATGAATATTGTCATCGGGAGTGAAGGAAAAGTCAGCTGGAACCTCGGAGGCAAGCCGAAGAGCACTGGAGATGTAGACTGACGCGTCTTGATTTGGAGAGAAGTCTTGATTGGACGGCACGGAGACATCAACCGGTAACGAGGTGCAATCAACGCCGTAGTCGGGCGAGGAAATCACGGAGCTCGGCAAAAAGTCACCGATGAAAGAGAACGTGAGCTGAGACGGCGCCGTTGCCTGAGTATGATGAACCTCCATGGTGCAACTTGTGACAGCTGCTTCTTAACGAACTGCGGACCGGCGATAACAAGACAACAAGAAGCCTTAACGAGAAGACGAGCGTCTTCTTCTTCTAGTTCGCTGTTCTGTCAAAGAGCTACTGCAGGCTCTTCTGACTCCTCCCACTGATTCACGCTATTGGGCGGCGATGTGACCGGCAGTCTGGGATGGCAGCTTGTGAGCAGCTTTCTTGACCGTAGGCGGGATTTGCAACAAGGCGAGGACCCGGATATTGGTAACCGGTAAACTCTGAAGAAACTGATACTGATGATTTGATTATTGAACTGGGTGGCCCTAGTGAAGAACTATAAAAAACAAAATGATAATGACTAGAAGATAAACAACTGTAGCTTTGCTAATTTGCAATCAGCAAAACTTTCAGTAAAGTAATGAACAGGAAACTTTGGTGGAGACATGCACTTTCGCTAGTAGAAGAAGCTGTGTCAGTAGGAACGAAACGTTTAAAACAATCCGTCGGGACGACTGAAAAAGTGCAATCAAAGCGTCAACTCTCTATCTGGAATTGATGATAATCCATAACTCAAAAAAGTGAGGGTTTCAGTTACTGGCGCACTCCTTGTCTTTAGAGTCTTTGAATATCAAGCTGAAACCGTGATTCAAAGCAAGAAGTTTTATTAATAGAAATCATAAAAGGTTACAATAAACTTTTATATTGAGACCAAAATGATGAAACATTTGTGAATTGGGATGAATTGCAAGATCTTGACCCGAAGTAGTCTGCTTGTTGCCACCAACCCGTCTTGTACTAATGAGCGTCAATTCATGTCTTCCAATCTGCTACTTCCCGTTTTGTCGGCTCAATTCATCGGATCATTCGAGCAGACACCTATGAACTGCAATCGGGTAAGTTTAAAAGAACCCAAAACAAATTTCCCTGATTCTCAATATTTATGCAAGTAATATAAATGATCTGATTGTTGAAAATGAATTGTTTTGTTTATGGTCCAAGAATACCACTAGCGCGCACTTGAAAAGAACAACAGACGGCTGAGCCCTACCTTCACCATTTGGCGCGTTCTTGGCCACACGTGCGCATAAGAATTGCTGAAGAGCCTCTTTCTCCGAAATCCGGGAAATAACAGAAGAAAAAACAAATGGCAGACGGGGTTGAAGTTCGAGAAAAGGACGGATTGGACTGGATCTAGAACAAACATAGGTTCAATTTGATGCTGGTCCTGAAGAACGAAACAGTTGGTGTCTCTGGAGAAAAAAAACAGAAAGCTATTGTGACCAAGTGTTTAGATAACTTCCGCTTTCACAGGTTTTAGTTTCAGAGTGTTTTCTCTTCTTGTTTTCGTCTTCTTTTTTGAATTTCTTTGTCGTTTTGTTTTGATTTCTTGTTGTCGTCAGTAGTTTTTCTGAATATTGGCACAAATGAGGTGTTTCTCAACCATTTAGTGTTCAACTTTATAGTGACCATGGTTATGGTAACTCTCACGGGAAAGTTCGCGACAATTGAGTCAAAAGTCGTCGGTCCGTCCGGCATGCTCTTCTCCAGTGTTTGTCGGGACGTGTGCAACAGCTTGAATCAAATTATCTCGAGATCGATGTAAATCGTATTTCCCGCAAGGATGCGGACGCACTCAAAACACGAAATGCGCGAATTGAATTAGCGATTTGATGGTTTGCCTAAACTCCCCAGAATTCTTGGTATCCGTACTTGGGATTGAAGAGGAGGGAGTTTCAAGGGTATTACTGAAGGGAAGAATGGAAAGATCCAGAATTCCGGAATGAGAAACAATAAAACACGAATGGTCACAAGGTTGTGCTTTACAGTTCTCTCTAGAATTTTCAAGGTTGAAAAATATAAGCACATGCTTTTCTTATGGGTGGAACAGCTGTTTCTTTTAAGATTTTCCAAGGTCATTATTGTTTCTTTGTTTTTGTCTTTTTTCTAGAAGGTGTTCTTTCCTTCCTCGAATTTTTTTTAGTTGTGAGTAAAACTGGTGAAATGTTCTAGAAGAGAATCTATCGGAGTAAGTTTTCTAGACAGAAGCGATCGACTCGTTGCTAACCAAAAGTCAAATCGGATTACCATCTACAGTCGAGGTGCTTATTCGCACGGTAATCTGTACAGGCTAAATGAATAGTCTGAGTTTTCAAAAGTACATTCTTCTTTCACAGAGTAAATTTTAGCAGCACATAAGGGCAGGCTGGCAAGTGCAACCACCTTTGAAGAACACCTGCACTCTTGTCATGCTGAAACATAACACCCATGCACAATGAAATCTCGTGCTGATTTTCTCACTTTTTCTCTTTTCGACCATCTGTTCTGTTCTGTTTTTGAAATAAGTCATATCAGAAACACAAAAATACGCGAATTCTCGAAGAATCTGGTACGCTTGTTTCTACGATCCGCCCAGTTCTGAAATGCCAGAGTTGTTGACATTCAAATCCAATCGTTCTGCCTACTTCACTGCCTAGTTGCATTTACCTCAAACACCAAGCTTTTTAGTAGTCATAGCAATATCGGATTCATCCTTTCCTCTCCTCTGTCGTACTCTTGCAGTTGGATGCTATATCATCACAAAACTCCCATGACATTTAGCATGCAAATTCAACCAGAAAACAGTGCCCACCCCACCACCCACACAGCTTTTTTGTCTTCACCTCCGAACATTCGCAACTGTCGTTTATTGTTTTATTCTTTTTCTTTCACTACCTCTCCACCTCCGCAAATTGTCATGATCGGTTTGAATTTCACTTTTTCAGTCAAAAGAACAAATGTCAAGTGCAATGATTCTGGACATGCTGCGTTCAATCGTATGCCTGAAAAATACTGTAAGTTAGACTATTCTCTCTTTAGTTGTCCTGCTCTTCCATCTCTCTTGACATCCCTCCGGGTTTCCAATGAGTCATAGGCTATTCCTTCCTTCCTTCTTTCTAATTCCAAGGTTTCACAGCCAATTAGGTTATACGACGGATTTTATAGGTAGGTGAGAGGGAAGAGTAATTGCTGAGCGGCGTGGGTGACGACTAGTGAAACCAAACCCATAAAACCTCTGGAGAACATTTCTTTTCAATTTGAGGATTGTTCTGTTCCGTTCTGTACAACGAAACTTGTAGCTGAAATTCCATGACATTTACTTTTTCATTTCGATAAGGGTCTAGGTAAACACACTGTCTCAAAATAGCACTTTATCAAAGAACCGAGTAGCATTCTCTAGGGTTTCTAGTTTTCTCGGTTTTGTACCTTGTCATGTCACTTTGGTTTCTCTTCTCACACTTCATTTTTTCTTGTTATCTTCAGTACAAATCTTGCATCTTGATTCCAAATTCTCGAATCTCCGCTTTCTGAAAAACTGAGGACTACTATACCTCAGACAGAATCTCCCCTCCCATCTATATATTCCATGAATCCGTCCATCAAGTTTTTCTCTTTTTGCCAACCAACACTTTTTAATCGGGAAACCCCATCCATTTTCCGCCGGAATTCCCATCCAAGTTCTCGTTTGCCATCTGTTGTCTAGTACCATTTCGCTGTATATTTACTGAACAAATCGAGCACCATGGCCTGATGTTCACACAATTATGAGTGAGGAGGAAACGAGAGAGGGGTGACGTAAACACAATGAGTTGTTCTCACGCAGAGTCGCCCATCTTGACTTTTGTTGCCGGTGCCGCGAGACTGCCTACAGGTTGATGAGAACACGAGTTTCACTGCCTGCCAAGAGCTTTTCCCGGCCTCCGTTTTTATGGACAGCTTCCAAGTGCGTGGTCGTTGGATCTCTAAGGAAAAAACCATGGTGTCAAGTGAACTGTGCATGACCAAAAACCTCAAGAATCTAACATCGTTGATGAGTGTACTGACTAAACTTTCTGTGATATGCAAACTGAACAATGACAGAACAAGGAACTAAAAATTGAACTGCTAGGAGCAAGTTCTCCCAGGCCAGATTATGAGCAGAAAACGTACTTGTTGTCCAGAAACTTTGAAACCGTCGCGTTATGTCTGTCGTATCAAAAATTAGTCAGCTGTCGCTATCAGGAAGAACGTACAAGTGTCCATCGATGACCACAAATACCGTGGTCAACAAGTGAAAAGTAAAATGTTTTTTGTTCTCTTTACCCAGAACTGAGACGTTCGCGTGTTCCCGGTGGTCTGAAAATGGACCTCAATGTGTTCACCACTGAGTAATTTCGGGAGGCACAGGCCAAGGAACAGGAGTTCTTCTTTCATTCTTTTCACACTCAGTTCCTTGTTCGTAAGTAACTTTTATGTCCCTCCAGTGCCAACTTCCTCATACCAAAGTAAAAACGAGTAAAGGCAAGAGAAACATTTGATTAGCAAATTCCATTACCAACTCTATTACTCTCCCTTTCCTTTTTTCTATGAACCCCACCTTATTTTGAGAACAATCCTTCAGTCTTTTTTTCCAGTTTCGTCAGCCTCTCACTTCTTGTTTTATGAGTGTTCATTCTGCTCTTACTTTTACTGCATTGTAACGTGCTTTCAGTTGTTCCCCACCGGATCAAGTGTCCTTCCAGTTGTTTTTCTGTTGTCTTTGCACTCTGTTCCCACCCGGAAAACGAGAACACAGGGGAGATTATATCAAGTTGTTGATACCCATCAGTTCCGATGGGAAAAGGATCCCGTCGGAGTTTACGAGGCAGTTAGATCCCTCGTTGACTGGCAATTATATCTTCGCCCGTCGCCCCTTGAATTCTTTGTTAGTACTATCCTCATATCAGTGACTGATGACTTTTGAAAGTTCTCAATGAGTTTGTGCCTTGTTCTGACCATAGTGATATATGTGATCTGAGCTCATGTTAGTTGGCAAATAGATCTAAGCTACAAGTTAGAAATAGATACAATTGACACAAGTGGACTTGAAAGTGATAGGACTTTAGTGTCCTGTGTTTGGATGATCTTCCTGAGCAAAAGTGTCTGAACAAATATGTATCAGCTATCCGTATCTGTTATCTTTGCTCCCATTTCTCAGGGTCAAAGCACTCGAAGATCATAAAAGAAGCAGAAAAACTGTGAAATGGATTAGATCCATTTGGGTGATTACGGGAAGGAGAGAAGTGAACGTTTTTAGGCCAACTACCTCATCCCGCGTCACTTTCAAAGGCTTTTTCGTTTTTCTTTGCTCGGCGGCTCCCTCTGTTTCATTCAAAACTGTTTGCACTCACTGCGATGCGCATTCTTTTCAACTTGAACAGTCTTTTTTTGTTTTTCCCCTCTTTTCTTTACTGTTAATCTTCAACTGTTTCTTCAAAGGCTTGCGAAGTGGGCGAGAGACAGTCTAGTCTCCCATCTGGGTATCCCGTTTCACGAGTTCCAATATGTTTATAGTATAGTGCTTTTGGATGTGTAACCGTTTCTCTTCTTCATTTTGTTTATTTGTTTGTTGTTGTTTTCATTTAAATTGCATATATGCGTGAAAACGCCAAAAATTTGAACTAAATTAGAGAATTAGCATAAGTGATGGTTTAGCGTTTTGCACATCAATTGAGTCAACTCCCCACTATAAAGGCTCCCTCCATTTGGTTATTTCAAGTTCTAATTTCGTCCCTTTATCTATCCCCCTCGGTTGACAAATATTGTCATTTTGGCGGGGAGAAAACGAACTCTCTGCTTTGAACTATCACTCATCCGTCAATTTCTCACTGACACAGCAAAAGCTGAGGCATTCTTGACGTCAAGGTATCAAAAAACCATTTTTGTTTGGGTAAAGGATCTCTTGCAAAGTTTAGTGCTGGGAAAACCCTTATCCATCTGCAAACTCTATTTTGGTTTATAACCTCAGTAGTCCGTGGTCTCTGGAAAACATCCAGATACCAATCGACGTGATACCGGAAGTTTTCCTGAAGGGCTCACAGTTCTCGAGCAACAATTACGCGGAGTGATGTAGTTTCCGTTGCAAGCACGTACTCGTTTCGTATGCATGCACGAGTTATGCGGAATGAAAAAAGCAAAACCTGTGCAATGAAGTTAATGCATACCAGGAAACACACCGAGAGTGAAAGTCAGCGTCAGGAAATAAACTTTTTACACAATGGAATAATAAATAACCCCTCAGCAGTCAGTCGTTGACGCTGAGAAGAAAAAGTAGGAATTGGATTGGATTGCCTCGACGACGCAGTAATAAGTAGGAAGTAATCGTAGTCCCTCATACAATTTCATTTCGCTCTCTCCGGAAATTTCATTTCCAAAAATATTATTCGAGATGGATTGTTTGGAAGTGGTTTTACATACCAGATCACGGATGCAGGAAAGCCCTCCGTGTGCTTCCACCACAAAAACCAATCATGAGAAGGTAGAATTTGTAACGTCATTTTCTCATTGGTTTTCCCATTCCTTCCGTCATTTTATTCTATTTTCAATTTTTGAGCTCCCTCCCACAGAATATCAGCTGTAGCACGTACATTCAAGGCTTCGTGCACATTCTCAGATGCTCTGTTGGGTTTTCAGAGTTCTGATGTTTCATTATTACCTTCCGTTTGAGTGATTTTGGCGGAACCGAGAAAGTTAGCGTTAGATTTTTTGAAGCATGGTTCAGTTCCATATCAGTTTTATCCTTCTCTTGGCAACAGTAGGATTGGCTCACTATTGTGAAAATAGCAACGTTTATCAGTTTATGAGAAACATTGTAATCTCGATTAGCTATCTCGTAAACTCCGAATCTGTTCTGATTGATGTCTTCTAAAGTTTCCCCGGTTTCCGTCTCTCATTAATCATCATTCTGTGACGGCTGGTCTGTCAGAAGCCGAAACTTTTTGCAAATCCCAAAAGTATTAGTAAAAGAGGGTACTGGAAGGAAAGCATTTGAAAAAGACTCCTGACCGGCCTTTGGCCTCCACGACCATTCTAAAGTACACGGCTCCTGCTCAGTTCTTTGTTGCGTGTATCGTTAGGCGGAGAAAAATGGTCCACTGGGATATGGAGAATAGAGCATAGTTACATTTGAAGAAATATCCATCTGAGGATGAACATGCTCCGGAAGAAAGAAGAAAGAAAAGAGACATGTGCAAAGAGGGCGTTCCCGGTTTAAGGAGACAAGAAGAGGAAAAATACTCTTGTCGCATTCCGATACTTTGTGCATATATTCTCTAGAATGACATTCCCGACAAGGAGATGGTTAGGTTGAGTCATCGCTGCCACACACAATGAGAATATTTCGTCTCTGCCAATTCTTCCGACGACTGGTAAGTGACTGAATTGTCATTCCGTCCCAATTTGAGTTTGAAAACGTTTTGAAAGCCTCCTGAGACTCTATTGCATCTTGAAACCCACATGAGGTGTCTCTTTTTTGGAATTTGATACATGATTGAAATCATGCGCGATGAAATGTGAAAAAACGCGAGATTTCACTCCTCAGCGCTTTCATTCCGCTCCTTCCCTCATTTCTCGTCAGAAACTCGAAAAGTCCAATACTTTCCGCCTACCTCTCTCTGTATTTCCATCTTATTATGAAACTAAAAATTGCAAAGAAATGGAGATTCTGCTGGGTAAGTTGTGTTGTGTTCAGTTGTAGTTCAGTTGAGGGAAACAAGACAAACCCGAATGGGTTAGAACTTGTCCTAAATAGGTCAGAGCTGTCTGGGTTTGGAATAATGTTTATCCGACCCGTCTGACTTGAATCTGCTCCCGCCTCCTCATTTTATTGCCTTGTTGTTGCTTTATTTTTTTTGGAGAAAAAACAAAGAAGAAGATCACAACTCATGGGAACGGTTAATTTCCTCTGTTCATGAGTCAAAACATCGAGAGAACAACTGGAAGAGCAGACATCAGTGAATTAGTCCCTTGTCCAATTGTAGTTGTAGGCATCTGGTGTTCATACGCTTCATGCTCCAAAAACAGTGGCACTAGTACGAATATACAATTTCTCAGAATTTTTCGAGACTAGAAATATGGCTCGTACACACCCATATTTCAGCAAGAATGGAGTGGGGGCCATTTATTCTCACGGTTTTCATCTTGCAGTCCCCATTTTTTCGCTGAAGTGGCTAGCCCTGAGAATCTGATTTATTGGCCCGGTTGGACCCGAGACCGAGTACCCAGAAAAATGGCGTTTCCCGTGCAAATGCGTTGTTTTGTTGGGTTGGTACGAATAGATTCGCATTCTCATTCGGGTCGGGGGGTGGTCCACGCTAAAAATGGAGTCGTC
Organism: Caenorhabditis panamensis; assembly: GCA_900883565.2. Lineage (NCBI taxonomy): Eukaryota > Metazoa > Nematoda > Chromadorea > Rhabditida > Rhabditidae > Caenorhabditis > Caenorhabditis panamensis. The sequence goes on along the minus strand of LR537749.1, from coordinate 67,943 downwards.
TCCGGCACGGCAATTCAATTACTTTTCGTTTTGAAGAAAAACGCTGTTTACTTCCTTTCCCGTTGTTTCTCCACCGAGAATTGCCTCCGACTGACCTTTCGCCCACCTCTCTTCAACTTAAAGAGCCATAAAGCTAATTGTGTGGTGTTGTTGACCTCGGACCTTGAAGAAACTGAAAATTGAAAAGTTTCCCCCAACCGAGGGCTTAAATGAGTTCTTTGATGTTGAAAGGTGGAAAGAAAGAAAAAGCAAATTACATCTGAACTCGAAACATCTGCGCCCCTAACTTTAATTCTCAATCTTTCGCCGATTCCCAACTACTCGCAGTTTCTTTCTTCTTCCCTCATCTGCTGTCATTCGACAGAACCATATGCTTCGTATCAAAGTGTCAGAGCATACAATGTATTCATGATCAAAGTTTGCTCAACGACTTTCTCCAAACTTGCGGTTTTAGCAGGGAAGGGAATCAAACAAAACCTTTCTTGATAGCAGTTAGCAGCGTGAGAACAAGGTGCGCTCACTTCTGCGGTTCCGATGATGCAGGGTACACTTCAGACTGCAGGTCAAGTATTGAACATAAACATTCAGGATTATGCATGCACTTGAGTGTCTGTTACATTTCGTTACTTTCCGAGTTACATCAGACTCGCTAACACTTGTTACCGAGTACTATCAATGTTCACAATTCAATACTCAGTTGCCAACGTTCACACTTCAAATTTTGAAATCCGCCCCTTGTCTCTATAAAAAGAACATGTAACCAGGAACTGAGGAGAGCTAGTAGACCAACGAGACTCATTCATAAATCACTATTTCCAATCTCCCATACTATTCGGTATTACCTCCACTTCCCGTTTCGGACGAACAAAAGCTAATCCCTCTCTCCAGAATTAGTAATCCAGCCGGCTGCCACCAAAAAGACACCAATAGCCTGGCAGCAGTCGTGCACCATAAAAAGACTCGTCGTGACTGCTTCTGCAGGCTGACTACTAGCTGCTCCCTGCTGCTTGCGTTTTCATTCTTATTCTCATTCCGCTTCTCTTTCCGCTTCGCACTCCGCAATACTCTTCCGCAGTCTCTGCTCCCTCGAACTCTTGCCTCCCATTCATTGAGAGATGTTCCAATTCCCGGCCCGGCTGCTCCAGTGCCATTGCACTCGAACAGTACCACGCAAGTGTCATTCGGGTAAAAAGTGGCTGCGGCAAAGGTGGGAAAACCATCAGGCGCTGGACCCGCCCCTATCTTGCTGCAGTCCTTCCTTCCTCCGAGCAGCGATCTCACTCTTTGAGCCGCATTGCTCCCCTTCAGACGCCCCGCCCCTTTTTCATGTGTAGTCTTCCTGGCTTTGGCTGTTCTGTTCGCATTTACTGTTACATCGTTTTCAGACAACCAACACTACTAGTTCCTTATTTCCATTTCATCTGTAATGAGAAGACATAAAAAGGCAACCTTGCCCGATATGGTTTCCGCCATTTCCTTTTTGATTTTTATTCTTTTCCGTCACGTCTTCTCAGTAGCCATGTTGTCGAAAAACTGTTATTTGTTTTATCTTCTGTTCTGCTATGCATCTTCTTTTTCATATTTGTACACAACATACGGCATTAGTTTGACGCATTTTCTCTCCCATTCACTTGCTGGTATGTATTGGATTCGCCGACTAATGAAAAACGTACACGCCGTGTTCTTTTGTCGCCAGCTCTTCCATCAGAACACGTGATCTGGGAAATATAGACCTAATCCTTAGCAAAAAACTAAATCCGTTGTAGTTTATTTATGGAGATTTGTTCTGATCTTTACATATCCTTCGAGATCTTTCTTCAGCCGACCACACTTCTTTAGCCACCCTCACTTTAATTTTGTTAATGGAACATGTCATTTCAGATGTCGTCCTCCACATCGTCAGTGGAATCCGTCGAAGATGAAAGCTGTTCAAACGAGTGCTCAGCGTCGTTCACATTCGACACCAACAACAACAGTCGTGGTGATAAAGAAGTCAGTGTAAGTTCAGCACAAAGTACGGCTAGGTCACTTGGGCAGGTCACTTTTGCAGGAGCTCTCCGAGGAAACGCACATGAAGCTGAGCATCACCCCTACACGCGAATCCTTCTCATTGAGCCAGTTGGAACGCATTGTGACAATCGGTGAGTGTCGAAGGGCCAGGAAGTAGTAGAAGACCCCCCTCTGTGCTTTGTTACACAACTATGATTGAAAAATCGACATTTCCGGGAGCGCGAGTTAGGATCGATTACAAGGTTTAGAATGCAAACAAATACTGTCTGACGACGGTTTCGAACTCTGCGGCTGGCCTTCGCCTTGCCTTGAGCCCTTTCGCTGTTATATAAACAACTGATTTTTTCAACACTATTGCGGGAAGGAACTCAATGAAGCTTGAGTATGTATTTTAAGGAGGTGAGACTTGAAGGGTCGAGGGTGGGCACCGCGCGGGAGGTGATATTTTCAGCGCTCCTCGTCCCTTTCTCTCTATCTCTTGTCTTTTTCATCCTGTTTTAGATTAGACATAAACACCCATGTCGAAGCGTTTTTGCTGGTCAATACACTTGAACTGAGCAAATCTCTCGATCCTAGCCACTCCTCTTTTCCCTTCCTTCCGTTTCCCTTCAAATCGGTTTGAACATTTTTTGAACTGTTGGTAATCCGATTAGTCGGGCCTATCAGTTGCAGAGAAGAAATGCAAGCTGACTGGCAAAGTTCGTCAGTAGGCTACCTTCTCCGCGCACTGTCCCATTGCCTCTCCGACTAGTGTTTACCGTGTTGAAATGCTACCGTATGACGTAAAGCATTGTGTTCTTCACACTCGCTCGCCCGGCCAGGCAAATTAATCAAACCAGCCAAGATTTTTGACGGGAACAATTTCGATCGAGTGGGTGGGAGGGAATTTACCTGAAAGATCAAATGATCCCTCATAACGAAGTGTACAAAAAATCTGACACCAGGAAGAAAATTTTTTGGAAAATAGGGATTTAAAGAAAAATAAAAGAAAATAAGTGTGCCGAAGATTGATAACGTTTTCTTTTCTCCGTGTGCTTTGACTCGTGCTGTGACCCTCGCTGAAACTGATCACTGAAAAAGTGAGTCTGGAAATCAGAAAACTGAAAGTCGAACCGATATCAACATCTCTCCGATCGTTGGACTAGAGGGGTCATCACCTCACCCCATCGCCGATTGAGAAGTTACATCAGCAAGGCATCCGTCGGTGCAATATGACCCTGTTCTTTTGATTTGTTGCCGTTTCCGCTTTTTGCAATCAGCTGCCAACCACCGACTCATCATATCTTCTTTGTGGTCAAATGAGAAAAACGCATGCGAAACCGAAAGAAACGTCGCCGGTGCAAACTAATACGAGAACAGAGGATGATGACGACAGAATGCACTCGCTCAATGTGTAACGTTTCATTCATTTTCCAAGCAGACGCTCAGTCTCTTCCGGCCACATTGCGACAAGCGAGATGTGCCGGTGCTCGAATCAATCACTGACGAGAAGCTAGCAAACTTGTCCGTAATTGGAAACTTCTCCACACGTTTTTGACGTCAAGCACTGGCACTGGCGGGTACACATTCCTGCACATTGTCAGAACAGACATGCTTCATTGCACATGTATGTATACCTATATTGTTTGGTTTGCGGTTGCAGTGCGAGAATCTATACAAAAAGTAGTACACGTGAAAAATTCATAAGTGCTACCGACCACAGAACCCCTTTTTCGGCGTTGTGTTTTCTTTTTTCTATTTTTATTTTTGGGCCAGGAGCTGCCACATTCGTATAGTAGACAATGCAGAGAAACCCGAGAGTTTTTTGGTCAAGGGGCGACTAGCAAACCCGGAAGGACATGTCATTAAAGTTGAATGCGACCCAGATTTAGATTTCTACATTTCCTTTCTTGGAAGCTATAGTCATAAAGTCATCAAATTGAAACGATGACAGGTGTGGTGCTTCTGGAAATGATAATGAGGGGATGGATCCGGTTTCACAGTTGTCACTCCACTATACGGACATTTATTGCAGCGACCGGGACCCTACAAAAAACTCCTTTCCGTGCCGCTCTCCTTCTTTTTGTCATCATTCATTTCCCAAGAGAAATTTTCTCTCTCCTTTTCGTATAGAAGTCGTCTTCGGGCTCAATTCTGGCGCTCTGGTAGCAGGAAGAGACTCAAAAAAGTAATGTGCGACACACAAAAAAATTTTGATGGGGCCACTTTGATAAATGTGGGAGAGTGTCCGGATTGAAGATTTGGAGAGCAGGGAAAGCTTCTTTGCCGCTTGCAACTTGTGTTTTCTGGGAAAAAAACAAATGAGGAAGTGAAGTGTGTTTTTTGTCGCCACTTGTCACTTTTCGGTATGCAAATGACAAGAGCAAACATAAGCTCGCAGCTGAGTGTTCTCTTGATTCTCCGATCGCTTGATGTTTGAAAATGAAATGGTGTTTCAATTTTCAATTCAATTTGCTCTGCAAACTGAGTGAGTGGGATGAATATTCATCACCTAGGCGATCAAAGCTAATGGGAGTGCATCAATTTCAAAATGCTTGCCAACATAAGCTCTTTTGCCACTATGCGCCATCCACCTCAAGAGAGAAGCGCGTTTTGATGGGCAGGAAAAGAAAACGGGGGATCTCCTCCGTCATTCTGTGCAACATTTATCTGATCAATGAGCGAGCGGCAATACTATCTTGACCAGTGACCATTGAGTGAAATGTTTGGGAACAACTAGGTGTCCCAGGAGATAGACAGACAGACCAGCAAGCAAGAAAAACATTCTCTGGAAGTACAAGTTTTTCAGGCAAAGGGACGTTTGGACGGGTCGAGCTTGCTCGCGACAAGATCACTGGAGCACATTATGCACTGAAAGTGCTCAACATTCGTCGTGTCGTCGATATGCGTCAAACACAGCACGTTCACAATGAGAAACGCGTTCTTCTTCAGTTGAAACATCCGTTTATTGTAAAAATGTACGTGATGTCGACCTCGGATAGCCAGTGAACCAATGTTTCTCTTTTAGGTATGCCAGTGAAAAAGACAGCAACCATCTGTACATGATCATGGAATTCGTGCCCGGAGGAGAGATGTTTTCGTATCTTCGTGCCTCGAGGTGAGCACAAAGCACTAAAATCCCAAATGATGGGGGACCCGTCAAAGTAGAGAACAAGTACTGGTACTAGGATTAAAACTGCGTTCTTTGAAACTCAAAGTGCTTACTTTTACCCTGTGAGAACATCCTTCTTTTCCAGAGCTTTCTCTAATTCGATGGCCCGCTTCTACGCGTCAGAGATCGTTTGTGCCTTGGAATATATTCATTCCCTCGGAATAGTAAGACTTCGGAAAAACAACAAGTTTAATTTCTGATTCTTGTTCCAGGTTTATCGCGATTTGAAGCCAGAAAATTTGATGCTTAGCAAAGAAGGCCACATCAAAATGGCAGATTTTGGATTTGCCAAGGAACTTCGTGATAGGTTGGTTATTGGTTTCTTGTTCTCTCAAAGTTAAGAATCTTTTTTAATGTCTCAGTCCCAAATGTTCCAAAAATTTCAAGATGCTAAGTTGTTCTTTGAAATTTGAAATTCATTCGCATATGACGAAATCCGTTTTGATGACCATCACCTGAGCATCACAATGATCTGGGCACCAATTGTTACGGGTTGATACGAAATGGGGGCTAGAGGGAGCAGTGACTCGTCTGCTATGTGGGAGGCTGTGGGGGTGATTGTTTTGAAGTTTGGCTTTTCAGTGTTTTCAAGTAATTGAGATTGGTTCCGATTGAAGCGAGGTGAAGGTTCAAACACCTGAGCTAGCTGGCTGGAATCTAAAAATATTTCCGCTTCGCGGCTCATCTTGATCTCAAATCTCGATCTCAGCTTCAATTTATTGGTTCCTGGGTCTATGATCACAATATCTGTTGATGCTGGGGCCAAATGGCAGCCTTCTCTCTTTGAGTTAGGGACCGGACTAGCGTCTAGCCCACTTGTTGCACTGGGTCTTTGCTCTCGGTCAGGTGAACTCGCAACATCCCATCGAGTTTCTTATTATCCACCAATGCGGAAGGAAAAGATGAAAGGGAGAGTGATAAACTAATAAAACCCTCTAAAACAACAAACAACTGATGCATCTTTTCATAAACCCTATCAAAACGTGATAAAAAACATCATCCCACATAAAATCCTGAAAATCCTTCAAAGTTTTGCTACAAGTCTCACAACTTTCATCATCTCAATCTTTCCAGAACATACACAATCTGCGGAACTCCGGATTATCTTGCCCCGGAGAGTCTTGCCCGAACCGGACATAACAAAGGTGTCGACTGGTGGGCGTTGGGCATTCTGATTTACGAGATGATGGTCGGAAAGCCGCCATTCCGCGGAAAGACCACTGCCGAAATCTACGACGCAATTATTGAACATAAACTGAAGTTCCCGAGAAGCTTCAACCTTGCAGCCAAGTGAGATTCAAAAATCAGGAAGGAAAAATGAATTTGTTTTTTCTAGGGACCTTGTCAAAAAACTGTTGGAGGTGGATAGAACTCAACGCATTGGATGCATGAAGAACGGAACTCAAGATGTCAAAGAACACAAGTGGTTCGAAAAGGTCAACTGGGATGACACCCTCCATCTCCGTGTTGAGGTAAAACACAAAATTTTCAAAATTTTTGATACTCATTCCACGATTTTTCAGCCACCAATCGTTCCAACTCTCTACCACGCCGGTGATACGGGAAATTTTGATGACTACGAAGAGGAAACGACCGGCGGACCTCTCTGTACTCAACGTGACCGCGATCTTTTCGCCGAATGGTGAACCTTCCAATCTGTTCTGTTCTATTCTGTCCAGATATTGATGAAACCGTAGCATTCCTTCCTTGTTTCTATGGTGTATAGCTCCCTGTAATTGTCCTTTCTTTCCATCTTCTGCCCCTGTCCCTGTGCATTTCTGAATGTGAATCTGAAAATACACAAACTCAATTGTATTATCCCTTGATCCCTCCCGCATACTTCGATGGTCTTACCATTTCTCCCCTTTCCCTTAGCCTTCCCAATCACTTCTCCTTGATTAATATTTGTAAATTGCATACCTACATAGCACATTCAATAATTTCCGTAATAAATTTTCATTTTGTACATTGTACATACGTGTTTTCGAACATCGAAGCATTTAGAATCAGTCTTCTTCTTCTTCTGCTCTCAAAGTCTCGGTTCTTCGTCTTGTTCCTTGCGATGACTCTTCCATCACTTCCACTACCACACTTCCGTCGTTTTTCAGAATTTCAGCCTTTCCTTGCTCAGGATAGTAAACGATAGTACCTCAAAAAATTTTTTGGTTAAAAATACAAGCAGCTCATTCTACTGTTGTTCGGAAGTGTTCTCATCGACACCGTGGTCGACTTGATCGTTGGAGTTCCACCCATTTTCCTAAGCTCCGACATATACACGGAAGTTTCGTTTCCAGAAGTCTGAAAAGCAGTCTAGAAAAAGAAAACAAAAAACAACACATCAAAAAACGTCTGGTCCAACTCACTTTGAGTGGATCAGTTTCCTCGTCGTCACTGAAAGACATCGATGTCATTCTGTTACGATACCTGACCGCCATTGTCTTGTACTTCATGCAACAGGTCATTTCACTACACCGAACGTATCTGAGAAGGGGAAAACTTTCTAATGACAAATTCGGAAGGATTACCCTGCAGGACAGTGGCAGACATTGTCAAATACGCAGGGAACCATCAGAGGAGGAGCAGTTACGCACTCTTCTGAACATTCTGGCATGCACACTGAAGCAAAAACATTAAAAACTGGAACTGTTTCTAATCAGCACCTGCTTTACAAATTTTTGGTTTTGCATTGATATCTGCCATGGAGTAGGCATCAAGACACTGCGGAGTGCAGTACGGCATGCACTCGTCTCTACATTCTATTGTCTTTTTTGGGGAAAACCGTATATTCTGAAAAAAAAACTTCACTATTTGCATATGGCTGAACTCCAGACTTTTCCATTCCCTCCTTCATTTACAGGTTGTCCCATCACATCAATTGCAGTGAGAGAATTCATGAAGGAAGCAACAATTTGGTTGTATCTCTAAAGAAAATGTGGGTTTTGGTTGGAGAAAAGTCAATTCATACCTGGAGACATCTAGTGGTACATTGAGGCATGCATGCGTTAGCACACTGCTTGATAGTAGGTGGGAGAGTTGTGGTTTTTACTGCAGGATTACGGTTCACAAATGGATATCTACCCATTCCACGAGATGATCCAGTCACTTGGTTTCTGGGTCTACCAAACGAAGCAGGATTTGGGAACAGTCGTTGTTGAGCACTACTTCTTGCGAATTGGCGTTCCGTTGGGCAACTAAAAGAGTTTCAGATTTATTGTGAAGACAGTAATAGAAGCGACGTACCATCTGAACGCACACCATCCTTCCGGACCACATCCCATCAGATCACTGAAGTATTCTCCAATTGCTCTCATTCGATTGTCAGCATATTGACCATAATCATTCAGAAAACTAGTCTCATTTTGCTAAAAAAAAGAAATTACTATTGAAATTGAAATAGTGTTGAAAACTGAATGTTCTTTGGGCTTACACTGTGAACTTGGAAGATGAGATTCTGGAAGAAAAGAAAAACGAATATCATCCGGGCAGATAGGAACACAAAATAAAGAAATGATTGCTCCGAGACGAGCCAGGTGTCATTTTGGACATGCTGTCACCAACGGATTCCCTCTACAAACACTCGGATCGTGAGCTAACAAGAGATGTTCATCAATTGGAGATGTTGCTCTCTTCAATTTCAAATTCATACTTCTGGAAACTGATCCACTTGTTCTATTTCTTCATTCCGAGAGAAGAATGCATATGAAGTCAGGAGACCGTGAAGTCCAAGTTCCAATAGTGTGCGAGGGTCCGCAGAGGCTAAGTTAACCTTTTTCACACTTGCCGTCCGCAATTAAAAAATGCATTTCCGTTTTCTAGAAAAACGGAATTTTACATTGAGAAGTCGAGATATTCCTGGTATTCATTCATTCTGTTTCATATCCAAAGTTAGAGTTCCAGGTAACTTAGAACAGAAACATAAAGTTCAGAGTTGTAGTGCTGGCGCGTTCCACGCCGCTGGACAGAACTTTCAGTGAAAGAAAAAAAATACTCGGATCGCAATTAGTTATGCAAAACAAGTGTGAACTCTCGGGGGAACCGGACCAAGTCTCTATTTGTCAATCACTTTTTCCTTCTTCATATTCTCTCGTTCTGGCAGATTCAATTTTTCGCGAATTTTTCATATTTCAATGCACTCTCCGTTCTTTATTTTAAAAATTGCGGTCAATATATCTTTTTGAAAAAGAATATATAGAGCAGTTTCTGTTTTATTATCAAATTTTACTTGCTTTCCACAGACAGACGAATAAAAATAATAAGGTAGGATTAAACTGGAATATTTCGCTTCGGGCCATTTTGTGCGGTCTGGTTTTATTACCAGTGCAACCTTGAATTAATCGTGTGTGCTCGGGCATTTATAATTTTGGAGAAAAATAGAGAAATTGTTCTGGAAAGTCCATAAAATTGGCTCCAATTCACTACGACTCCACGTGTTTTCTGCCATTGAAATTATTGATGAGAAAGTTGCGACACCAGTTTGGCCTTTGAATTTTTGGTCCGTCATTCAGGTCGCTCTCCCACCCATTTTTGAATATGTGTTCTCAATTTTTTTCAATTCGTTGAGGAATGGATACAACACTTTCCTATGAACAGAAGGTATTTTTTTAATAAATCCATATTGCTTATTTCATAACAATGAAAGTTTTTTCCACCGAGTTTTCAAATTCAAAAATTCATTCCCATTTACTCAGGAACTTTCAAATACCCCAGAGACAGTCACAAAAAGCTGCTGCCTACGTCGCGGTGGCAAGTCACAGTGAGTCATGCGGTCATCCCTTTCATTTAACCGCATTCGTCGACTCACCTTCGACAGTCGGCCCTCTCCTCCTCTTACATTCGAAGAAGAGACCGCCCGAGCAGTTGTTGTAAAATTACACTCCAGTAGAGCAGTTCTGTGCTTCCCACTGTGTCTGCTCTGCTCTAGGCCACCAGTTCATTGTAATACCTTCTTTACTATTCTACCTTCACATCCAATCAGATAACGCATCAGCTGCTGTTTTCCGTTTCGTGCAGTTTACTCTTTCTTAACTCCCTGCTTTCCTCAAGAACATTAGTACCCTGCTCGTTTTATGACTTTTTCGCAACAGTCATAAAACAGATTCAAAGACGAAATCCTAATCCATTGGTTCGTTTTCTTTCCCATTCCATCTCCTTTTTTTATTCTTTTGTATCTATTTCTCTATCTTCAATCTGAACAAAGACCACTTTAATGATAGTTACTACCAAAAGACCCTCCCTCGTCAAAACGGACCGGGCTCCCTTTCCTCGGTCTGTTTTATAATCCTTTGGCAAAGATTTTAAGCCAGCTACGACTAACGCCATATGCTGCGTTTTGGGAAAGGGCCAAACTATTCTCATTGTCAACTGAATTATACCCGAGTTTTCCGAAATTCTTTTCTTCTCCTCACCTTGCGAAAAAGCGCAATGTTCAATAATTGATGTGGTCCGAGTCAAAAGTCTTCTATTGTGTTTGGCCACGAGCTGCCAGAGGGGCAGGAAGCGGCAAATTATATGTGGAGCCAACCACAGAAATTATTGTACAATCTGACAATGGGTCTGTCGAATGAAGTGGGAAAGGTGAGGGAAATGAAAAGAGTGCAAATTGGCACCGGCACCTCTTTTCTATATAAACATTTTCCTCCCGACGGGAGTCCTATTCGTCATCATTATTTCCAACTTCCAAATGTCAAGTTTTTTCGATTTCCCCCTCTCTCCACTGACCCACACAATTTTTGGTACATTCTTCTGTTAGTTTGATACTGTGCGCTTTCTCTGAATCCATTTTTTGTTCAAATGACACAGCAGAATATCTCCAGTGCTCCACTCCGCAAAAAAGCCGGCGACAAGTTTATTGTCGAAGCAGCTACCAGAGCCAGAATGAGGATGCCCCAGTCATTTGGCAACCATATGTCCGTCATACGCATCTCTGTCGTCTTAGAAATTCATTGAATTGAATAGTGGAAGAATTTGTTGAAGGGAAGATCCGAAGGGGATTGAGGAGAGGACCCTCCTGCGCACTTCGCTTTATTACAATGATTCGTCACATCTTGAGACAATGAAAGCCTCGTTCTCACGTCCTTTCGGAACAACTCCCACGAGTCGGTTGAATTTGTTGAAATGTAGATACGTGCACCTGCAAGCGGATGGATGTGGAAACCAGAGTGCTCAGTTCAGCTCAGTTCATTTCACGGAGCACTTGCGTGAGAATCCATGAATACTGGAACTCATCAAACTATTTACGTCACGTATTCATCTAACAACTCTCCTCTTTTCACATTTCGTGCACTTTCATCGGTGAAGTTGGTTTTGAAATTGCAAAATCGCGAAAACCGCTGTTCTTTCTGCTATCCGTCATTCCCGTCGGTCACCTCTTATAATCTGTATACTCAAACCATCAAGGCCGCACGGCGAGCATAAACACGACTGTGCATGAGCTGAGGAGCGAGTCCCCCGCAAGCGAAAGCAAGTTCGTCGTGGCGGGCTGACCTGTTGAAGGATGGTGTTTACGTTGTCAGCAGCTGCTCGACAGTTGCCTCCCCTTCACAGCGCTCGGCGGAGAAGAATGGAAGGGAGCACTGGAATTCAGTCTCGGAAGAGGAATCCTGGACACTTTACAACGAGGCGGGCGGCGAGCGATGGATGCCGGCCTCATTCATCCTAACTATGTGTATTGTTAGTCGGTAGGCTTTTCACTTCCTGTCGCGGAGCGCATAGTAGGGGAGTATTTGGAATTGAAATGTCTCACCCTCACAATTAATTTATTTATTTGCATATTTCGTGAGTTCCATAGTATTATGACTTTGACTCCGGTCCTGTCTCAGGCCTTGCCTCCAACAACAAGTCCGCAACTGCAAATGCCACAGTGAAACATGCAATATGAATTGTGGAAACTCTGGACATTGTGCCCTGACGATCCAATCCTCGTTTTCTTTTCCGGCGTCTGTTATATTTTGTCGCTCTTTGTCGCTCCCGCGATGCCTCTCGTTCGTCCCCTTCTCTCAACTCTTTTGTTCAATTAGCTGCTCTTTGTGCCAAATAAACGCAATCAGCAGTCCTATTCGCAATGGCCACTTCTCGATTTCCACCCCATCTACAGTTCCTATTCTGTTCATTCACATTCTCGATTACTGGTTGGTCCGCACCGATTATCTAGTCATCAAATATCATCTCCCATTCCCTCATTCTCTCGGATCAATTCTCTATCCTAAGAAGGTGTCTTATTTTGACTAGTGGAATTGAATGCACAAAAGGAGCAGCAAATCAAATTGCTTAGGGAGGTCTTACTGATTGAGAGACGAGCCAAAGGAGAGGTTGAAGTACACAAGCGGTGAAATGAGATAAAAGCGAGTTGAGATGTTGCGAATTGAAACGGCGCATCACATTTTCCCGAGAGTGAAAGAAACGGACGATAGGATAAAACAATCTGTTTTGCCCACGTATCCCAACGTATTCGAATGTTTTTTTTTTCGAAACAAAATTGGTTCTTTTGGAAATGCCAAATGGAGGGAAAAACAGAATACTGTAGCTTAATTCCACTGGTTTTGGACGGAGAACACGTGTTCCTCATCGTTCATGTATGTTATCCGCTGCCTCCTAGTCTATGCATTAGACTGTTTCTGTGATAATCTTAGCAGCAGTCCTATGAATGGTTTATGCAATGCGGCCTCCCTACGCAGGCATCTGGCGTGTCTGTTTGCCAGAGGTCCCACCAGAGTGCACCACTTGCCCCATACCTCCTAGACCATTACGACGACCTCAATAAATCGGATGAAACACACTTCACAGCAACTGTTTATAGCACTTGGAAACTATCCAAGAGATACGCCTTCTCCTCCTCCCCTTCCTTGTCTTCCGTCATTCTCCCACTTTCGCCTGTATGTCAGAATAGGAAGAAGACGAATGAGATCGCCAGAAAACACGCGTAATCATAATTGACTTTGCGCTTTTTATTTATTTCTTTTTGCTGCCGAATCAGCAGGTTTGGCATCTGCCGTTATCAGACAGACCCGACATCATCAGTGTGTCCTTACAATGAGACACACTCACATGCGCCACACACCAAATGCCGTTGTTTTTTGAAGCGCCGGGGGAGGGGGACGGTAGAAGACGATCTCCCGAGCGAAAAGTCTCATGTTTCGTCCGTTCGCGCGGCTCGCTCGCACTTTTTCGTTGGCTCTTTGCCTATTTGTTTTCGGCGATGAACCAACCTCCTTTAAGACCAGTTTTCTTTTCACTCGAAATATATTTTTGCTACCTCCTTTTCCCTCTCTTCTGCCTTCCCTTCCATCCGGCCAGCCAGGGAGAACTCAGCTGACTGACTGCCGCCTGCTCAGTTCCCGTTCGTCCACCTCATTATTTTGAAATCACTCGGCAAAAATCGGAGGTGGTTATGGCAAATGTACTCTAGGTGCAAAACATATTGAACCAATTAGAAAAGTGCGACAGTCGGGCGCCAGAGACCGTTCCCATTCCTAGATTGATAGGTTCCGGTGTTATGTCAGTTGTCTGTGTTGATCAGAGCCGTAACCATAGCCTAATCTATCATCCCATTAGAAACCGTTTGGCCTCTCTGCCTTTCCAAGTCATGTGTCTTATGGTCTCGCGGACATAAATAACGTACAAAAGTGAAATTTTCGCCAGCTAGATGAGATTCTAGTCACCATTCGTGAAAACAGTTTTTGAACTGTCTGTCTGAGAGGAGGAGAAGAAGACTTTGTCTCAGATCTGCGCATTTCGTTTCTTTCTCATCTGGATCTCTCCCTTTCCAATCAATTTCCCTCCGCCATGCTCCCAACTGTCCATTTGTCTTCCCTTGTTCTTTTCCACAACTCCCACATGATGGCACTTGAGCCCTCAATCCTAGAAGTGTGTCCCTTCATCCCAAAAACTTCATGCAAAATAGAAAACCGTTGTGAACCGCCAAAATAAGTGTGCTCTTTCGCGTCGTTCAACAATTGCTTTCCAAGTCCTCCTATTGTTTAATCAGGCGGTGGGGGAGTAGAGCGGCGGTCCCCCATACTCGAAACGCGCAGATTTGAGCAATTGTATTTCTAGAAACAAAACGACGCGCCAGTGGTTTGTCCGCCGCGATGCCTTTCTCGGATTGTCCAAACATGCAAACGTCTCAGACCTAGCACATTGAGTGGACGGTATCCTTTTGTTTTTGTAGCACCGCAAGCCAAATGTTTCTATTTCGGGTGGAAGAGCTTGTTTTGCCCCTTTTTAGGTTATACAAAACAATTGACATACACCCAGCGGTACAACACATCCTATTTTAAAATGAGTTCAAGTACCCACTGATGCAAAAGACAATAAGATAAAATCTTGCTCCACACGTAGTCCCATTTTGCCACTGACTCTACTACCTCTGCAGTCACGCTCTCAGTAATCGTACAGTGTCATCCGTCTGCATCAATCATCTTGAATCAGTTGTATTTATTTGTCCCCCCACGCCTTGTTTTGCCCCTCCGTATCGCATCATCACAGCATTCTTCTAGTTCCGATCAGAGATGGCCGTCTTCCTTTGAGCAACTGCTCGCATCCTTTGATTGAGTCCCTCACACTGCCACATTCACCACCCACTCGTTGTCAGTTTACTTCGTTTTGCTTCTTCTTCTAGTCGCGCCTGCTCCGTTTTCTGATTCTTCAATATCATATGACACCTATCACTTCGCTCTCCTGATCATCATTGATCGGCGTCGTTTCTGGTTCGTTTCTGGATTAAACATGAATCGATATTTGTGGTGTTGCTAAATGTTTGCATTTCGGCTTGGCTCATAGAAAAGGAATATTTTGGCAACGATCGAACCGAAATTGACCACGGCCTTTTCTCGGAGGTGTAACGTCAATTTTTGTGCGGTAAGACAGGCGGTGCGGCAGGCTTCTGTTTGAAGAGCAAAACTTTGACAGACTCTCGCTCCGGAGAGATAGAAGACAGCCGAAACATTTCGCGCACACAATGCCCCACCGGTCTTATCGGCTCTCTCTTATCCTCATCACTTTATTTTCTCTCTCAAGACTATCTATGCGGTCTTCAGTGTAAAAGAGCCACTGGTTAGGTTTCTGATCTCCCATCATCATTATCTTCCTTCAATAATGAGCGTATAGATCATTCTCCTTTTAATTCTTTTTACCTGCCTAAACGACACTCGTCCATTTCTTTTTCTTCTGATTTCGTAAACAGAAACACATTATGATCGTCAAAATCTTCAGACCTCACTACTCAACGGCGTCGTTCTCGCGTTATCTTCTTCCAATTCAATTGTTCATTCACAGTGCCTGAATTTAGTTTGAAAAGTGAGTGCTATAGTTTTCAGAAAACCTTAATCCTGTCTGTTTTTAGAAAATGTACGGTCAAGTGCAAGATCCCCTGGTACATGCAGCAGCCGCTGCTCTGGCACAGTCAACAAACGCCGATCCAGTCGTCGGTTAGTTTTTCATTCAGTTCATTCAGTCCAGATCACATGATGGGCGCTTGGAAAAATAGCTTCTGTCCAACATGTGGTTCCACTTATTCCGGGATAGTTGGAAAGTTCACAAAATGAATTCCAGGCTCTCGTGACACCATGTTCACCAAAATCTTCGTAGGAGGTCTTCCATACCACACCAGTGATAAGACACTTCACGAGTACTTCGAACAATTTGGCGACATCGAAGAGGCTGTAGTGATCACCGATCGTAACACCCAAAAAAGCCGCGGATACGGATTCGTAAGTTCTTGGAATTTGAACAATTTGCAACAAGGTTGAGTTTCTTAACGGGAAAGAGGGAGACTGAACGAAACGGTTTGTTCCGCCATCAATCACTTTCCTGCTGACATGATAAACCGTTTTTTCGGCGAAGCGGGTGTCCGATAAGAAATTACGGTGATGAATGGATGGAGGACACGAACTTCTTTTCTCGAGAATCGAAATCTCTCCAGCGGGTCTCGTGGTCTCACCTCTCTCTGTTTCGAAAAGACTCACACGCGTATTGTATTAGCAAACATTTGTATACCCTCATATCCACCGAATAATTACGTAATGGGGGAGGATTTGGTGCAGATGGATATACATTAGGATATTCATAAAACTAGGAAGACGCATGACAAGAAAAACTGATTTACAGGTCACAATGAAGGACCGTACTTCCGCTGAAAGAGCTTGCAAAGACCCCAACCCAATCATCGACGGAAGGAAAGCCAACGTGAACTTGGCGTACCTCGGAGCCAAGCCAAGGACCAATGTGCAACTTGCTGGTGTGTTTTCTTTCAGATTCTCCTGATCTCTTTGCCATTTGTATATCCCCTACGTGTGTTTTGGCTTCTGCTAAACATTACCATCCTCCACAACCTCTATAACCAGATACTGTTTGTGTCGCCGCATCTATTCAGTTTTTGTCTGTGTTAACATTATCACCAAGTTGGTCATTTTAGCGCTGGCCGCTGGACAAGTTCAACTGCCCCTCACCACTCAACTCCAAGCGTTGTTCCCACCAAGAATCGGGTAAGTTTGGTGATGCCTGTGTGTGAAAAACCTACTTCCTACCTATCTCATCCAAAAACTCGCGTCAGTTAAGTTGTGTTGATCATCGAGGGAACGCCCCAACCCTCCGAACAAACCGAGAAGCGTGTCCTAGCTGCAGTCTCTTAGGTCGCCAGAGCCAAACTACTTGTTTTCTTCACACTCCTCATAATGAATGACTTTTAAGAGAAGTGGCTGGTTGAATCGAGTCCGCGGATGCCTAAAACCAAAGGTTAGGCGTGCTTTGACGTGTGCCAATCATTACTTTTCTTCCAACCAAGAGCAGAATACAATAGTGCTGTGTTTTGAAGTGTCCATACTCTCTTTCTCTTTATTTTACCTATTTCCCAACCTATGATTTCAATATTTCCCTTGGTGAGAATTGCATAGTCCTTGAATGAGCACCCCAGTTTTTTCATTGGTGGGATTTGATTTCTTTCTCTCAATAGGTCAATGGTATGGCTGCCTAACTAAAAATCACGCATTCTAAAACTTTGCTATAGTTTGGTTACCATGTGTCACAAGTTGAGTACCCAAAACAAAAACCAGGCTGATTTTTCTACCTATCCCGATTTGTTAAAAGTTCTATCTGCACTAACTCCAAGCCAAAACCAATAAAAACTCCAGCTTTTTGGGTGTCGAATGGAAAAAAGAAGCAATCGGAGTCATTTTCAATTGATATTTTGATTCATCACGCATGTGCGTGCTTTTGGGTGATATTGTGATCAACACTGTTGCCTTATTTCGAGCATTTGGCATTCTACCCATCCCCGCCTGCTTGCTTCTGTATCCAACTCTCCTTCTTTCAGACTTCCTCAAATGTACTACCCGGCTGTCACTGGTCTCGTCAATCCGCTAATGGCTGCTCCTGGAGCTGCTGCCCAGCAACAACTCATTGACTATTCTGCTCTTGCTGCAGTCATGGGACAGAATCCAAATGCCGCTGCTTACGGACTGGCTCCTCAAGGAAAATGTAAACATATATTTTGAGAAACAAAAATCTCATTTGATGTTTCAGTCGCCTCCGCTGCCCCGACTACAATTGAACAGTACGCCGCTTACCCAGCTGGCTACGGACTCGTCCCTCAAACAGCCTACAACCTCGGAAACTCGCAACTCCAACTGGCTGCTGCACAACAACAACTGGAACATCAACGCGTATAATACTGGATATAGATAATAATATAATCAATGTCTTCCCAAATATGTCTCTAAAAACCGTCAACACAGCAATATTTTGCCAACCATTTTTGCCAATAAGAGAATAACGGTGAATGTTAAAGATAACTAGACTCCATCAATCTTTAGCACTTTTTCCTAACGCATTTGTTGTTCCTTTCACCTCATGTACCGATTATCAGTACTCATCAGCAAATCAGACTGTTCCAACTAGTCCGCATCTATTCTTGAAAAAGTTTTAGTAAACTGCAATATCCATATGTACTCTTATTCCATCCAGAATGTTTTCTTTTTCATAATTTGGGTTCCTACGTTCGATGTTCCTTTAAAACTGTTTCCGAAACGCCAGAGTTGCCTATTTTGCGTGCCATTCGCATCGCCCAATTCACAATCCCACTCAATTACGTTTTTAAAATGACATTAGTTCACATGGTGAATGCGATTCTTATAGATGTTCCATTCTTGCATTTAATGTTCGATAAAGTCACCTCAATTTGTTCCTTCAACTCAAAAAACAGTCTTGAACACGTTTGAACACTTTATCAGGTCAAAGAAGTGAATACAATAAGTTATGTTGGACTTAGCGAGCCTTCATTTTTTGCAGCAGTTTGATCCGCATTGATTGTATCCTTTAGGACACGAGCATGAGTTTGGTCCACACTTTGCAATGGTTTTATCTCCTTGGGTAATCGTGATTTTGATGAGGCATTTGCATGGAATCACGTCAGTCGGTCCTGCGGTAGTTGGAATTTCTGGAGCTGGGGTCGGAATAGTCTCTGGTGGAGGAGTTGGGAGGTCATCTCTTTGTGGAGAAGGAGAAGATGGAGTGGCAACACAGGAAGGAGCACACGTTGGCATGCAAGCTGCAGCGCAAGTAGGAACAACTGGATAGTAGGCAAGTCCTGCTCCATAAGCTTGGTAGTAAGCGCTGGCCACAGAAGCAGTAGCCATTACAGGTTGAGCAGCAACGACTGGTGCAGCAGGAACAGTTGGAACCAGTTGCTGGTATGGCTGATAGTTGACCGTGGGAGCTTGAGCAACAAGACAAGATGGGAGACATGACGGAAGACATTGTTGAGGACATTGCAACTGGGCTATTGGTGCTGCTTGCAGGACTGATGATGCCAAGGCAGGTGTTCGTAAGTACAGAGGCACTTGCTGTAGGATAAACAGATCGAAAGTATTTCTAAACTGTCGCTTACCGCAATAGTCAATGGCACACAAAGTAGAATGAAGTAGCAGAGCATTATCTGACAGGTAGACAGCTAATTCTCACTTTCTTCAAACGAGGCACTTTTATATGAACAACTCGAGCGGTTTCCGGTTCCACTAATTGCTGATACCGATACGATTCGAAAATGGATCATCTGCTCGCAGCTACCGGTCTCTTCTTTGTTTGCCTTTTGTTTTCGTCAGTCAGCATCATTTGAGGGGTTAGCCACCGTCTGATATGGCAGAGCATCTCACTGTTCAGAGACCGAAGTGTTGAGTACAAATAGGTTCCGTTTGTGTTCTCTGCATGAAACAAACAGTTTTGCAACTAGTATATCCGATTACTCCAACTTGCAATAGTTTTTCAAGTGAAAACTGTCTGAGATCGCTAATAAGATTAGATTGGCTGTTACGTTCAAAAGGTCTCCAACTTTGAGATTGGAACTAAAAGAGAGTAAAATCAAACTGCAAAACCAGAACCAGAAACTAGATCTAGATCCAATCCAATACGAAATGATTATTGGAAGTAGCATTCACACATTCGCCCCTTGCTTCAAACTTTCCAGTCGGCGTGTGGCTGTCAAGCAGGATGATTGGACGTTTCTAATGGAATGGGTCACATTCAGATGACCTTCTGAAACGAGAGAGAGAGGGACATTGAACAGTAGGACGGGGGAATTGGAGAAACGAAATTCAAGATCAAATTTGATAGCAGCAATTTCTCTTTCAAACAAACGTGACGAGTATCTGTGAAAAATGGGTGGTGTTTCGGTGAAAGATAGGTTGGTACAGTATTTAGTGGGCTGTGAAATTTGAAGTTTGCCGTGGTCAGTTTTGTGTCACTGGAAGTAGGCCGTCACTGATTCAGTTTTAACTAGAGTTTACTTCGTTAGCCTTATCATTCTCTAACGTTCCTCCTCCAGTTTTACAATGGACTTGGTCCATCGGCAATATGTCGGTACAATATGCCGTCAAGACACAAGGCGATTCAGTTCATTGGCGCAATCTCATCATCTAATATTCTATCCGCAATAACAAACAAGCATTCACCATCGTTTTTATAAATGTGGTTTTTTTTTCAGAAGCTGTTGCGTGAAATCGAGAGACGGCGACAGAGACTGCGTATGCCGCCCTCCGCATAAAGCGCCATTGGCATCAAGTTTAGTTGCTGAACGGTTGGTCTGCTACCGAAGCGGTGTACTTCCTCTGGTCACCGATATCAGGGCCTTTCACTTCTTTTCGTTAACACTTTGATTTGATTTGAATATTTCCCTAAGCGAACACTGTTCAAAAACCTTTGGCGCTATCCACTGTTGCGTTACTGAATCTCGGATCATCCGACAAGTTCTCCCCCTCCTCTCTGCCACTCCGACGTTCGTTGAGATGTTGCGTCGGGAAATCGACACCTCCCCAAGTGAAACGCGAAATGATAAGTAGGCGATGATCAAGTTCTTCCAGTAGCTTTTCCCATTTCCTCACACTTTTCCCCTTTCCTTTTCCACCATCATTTCACTTCAAAATTGCGCTCATTAGCATCTTTCACTGTAAAAGAAAGAAATTAGCTTTCTCTTCCTGAAAGCAATACCGATTGGGTGATTACTGACCTTAACCTTTGAAAATGAGAGAAACCGGTAAGTTTAAGCTTAGTGAACCCGCCAGTAGGTATAAAAGAAACATACAACACTGTCTTAGGTTGTGTTTTAGTGGCTGAAAAGCCCACACCGAGAACAACTGATAAGATTTCTGATCTCCTCAGCTTCGAGACTGTAATAATTCAGTGTAAATGACCAGTAATGACTGAATTCAAAGTAGGTTTCTTGAATTGTGTCTTGTACGCTAACACGGAAGTAGGTGACACTGGTGGCAAGTCATAGAAAAAGTCTTGTCGTTTCGACTGTTCATGTTCGTGTTTACTGCCAGATGCCAGCTTGATATCCTCTCACTGTAAAGTTTTTATGTCGTACAAAAACCAAAGCTGTCTGGAATAAGTATCATTGCAACTGAATGACACCTCCTCCCATTTCCAGCCCAATCTGATCTAGAGCCCCGCCCCAGTTCATGGAAATTCGACAAGTCACTGCAAGAAGCAACGATTTGACCTTCTCTTTCATGTTTTGATGTTCTTCATTCTTATGAATATACCCGACTTCTATCCTTCTCCCTGAGTGCCTCTAAACAGTTTTTCCTCTGCCATTCGTTCTCTTCCTCTTCAATGTTTTACGTTTCTATCTTTCCAACCGTAGTAGGGCATATCACTTGTTTATTTCTCTTTTGCAGACTTCGATACCATTCTTCTCTCCGCGAAGTCTCAATTCACCCACTGTCATGAACTGGGACTAAAAAGATACACGGAACTTTCAACCTCCTACCATATTCCCCTACACTACCAAAATGGCTTTTGCCCTTTTACTCCTCATTGTGACTGTAAGTGACCACTTATGCTGCAAACTAGAAACTAATCAGGCCACCGTGTGTTTTAGACGACCTCCGCCATTCATCGGTCGATGTCACCACTCGAATTGAAACATTTTTTTGGTACTGAAAACAAAGACAAAAGTAAGTTGGTGGGCGAAAGTCTCTCAGAACCACTTGAGTCTCCTGCTTTCTCTTTTTGGAGTGACCTTGTCTGAAAGCCCACTCAGGCGAAGGAGACCGTCTGGAGGGGATCATGCCATTCAACATGTATTGACTGCTTTCAGTTCCTGAATACTTCCTGGATAGCACTGAAAAAAGGCGATCCGATGTCGATGATGGGTTCTTCCAAATGGATTTTCTTATCGACGGACTCAAAGAGACGTTCGTGTTGCGCAATAAACAGCATCTGTTCTCCGAAGGTTCGTCGTCCGTCGGTCGCAGTCTTTGTGACGCCATGTAGCTTTTGTCTCATGCCTGTTAAGCAGGATTCATAAAGAGATTAGAACGGTTTGCTTTGATAGCAGCCACCATAAGGTGTTGGAAGAACAAATACTAGATCAGATCTCATCAGATAAAAGCGAATTTCAAATGAGTCAACCTCCCGGCCTTTGTGTTCATTTTTGAAAGACATTGTTACAGCTGAAGGGCATTTCTTGTAGGCTTTCACATGATGGATCAAGGAAACGAAGTGCTGACACATCCACTCAAACATTGCGTGTACGAAGGAGAAAGTGCCGTTCGGAACGGCACACGTATCGGTCTTGTTGGATGTGGCCACAATTTGGTAAAAGTTTCGGCAACCTTGACAAAGACGGAAATGGCCGGGACTCTCCCAGTACAAATATCTCTGTTTTCTGATTTGATCACGATCTTTCTCGAGAGTGCGTGCCACTATCGCATCAACTTTCGCTTTCTTTCGTAGTACGAGGAAGTTTTGTTTGTGGCGATTGATGGCACGGACGCGGAAATAGCTTTGCCGACGGGACAGAAAACAAGGACACTGTAACTGATTGACCTTTTTTGGAATTGGGGTTGAGAACACAAGAGTATAGGCTGATTTCCCGTCACACTTCTCATTAAAACGAAAAGAAGCTTGGTTTCCGAGTTAAGCCAACAGTTTCCTGTCTTGTGATCTTCGGCCGTTGCGTAATAATGCAATAATGCCGCCAAAGATATTTATCATTTGCCCAGAACACACAAACTTGGTTTGCAGAATGGTATGGTCATCACAGACGATGGAGATTATCATTTGATCCAATCCCATCATCAATCTGGACAGCATGTTATTCATAAAAGAAGCCTGGAGTCTATCGATCACGAATGTCAATTTGGTAAGGGATTATGAAGATGGAGGTTTAGAGAAAAAATTATGTCTGCAGATGCCAAAGACGATCCATATCCGGAAGACCGAGAAGAAATCGCAATGAGAAGCATGCTCATGAAGTTTGTGAAGGACATTCGGAGGGCTGAACACAGAAGAGATGTTCTTACTGTGGAGCTAGCTGTTTTTGCTGACGATGCCATGTGGGAGCATTTCCAGAAAATGTACGGGAAAGCCGCTGAAGAAAATATGCACACTTTCATTATGGCAGTTGTAAACAACGTGAGACTGTTTTGCCACAGCCTATATACTAAAATTTCCGTTTGTAGATTGATGTTCTGTACACACAAAGGTTGCTACAGCCAAGAATTAACATCAAAATTGTTAGATATGAAATTCTGAAGTCAATTCCTGTAAGTGAAACAATATAGTTTTATTTATAAACTGCAACGTTTCATTTCAGCACGTTATGACGGCAAGAAAGCACTCTAATGGCGACGTCGACAGACTTCTCGACGCTTTCTGTCAGTATCAAAATGATATCAATCCTCCAAACGATGCAGATCCGAGACACTGGGATCACGCTCTTCTATTTTCTGGGTTTGCCGGTTTGACTGGACATAACATTATCTAATTGATTTCAGATATGACCTACATCGCAATGGGGTTAAAACTGTGGCCGGATATGCCCCTGTTAAAGGAATGTGCAGTGGAGTTAGATCATGCACGATTAACGAAGGACTTGATTTTGGAAGCGTTTTTGTGGTGACACACGAGATGGGACACAGTCTCGGAATGTATCATGACGGAGACAACGAATGTGATTTGCGGTGTTGTATTATGAGCCCTTCTGTTGGGAGTGGAAAAACTCACTGGAGTCATTGCTCTGTCAATGAAATGGCTACTTTTGTTGGCGTAAGACTATTTTATTAGTTCCCAGATTACTATGGTATCATTCAGCATCTGGGAGATGATTTCCGTCCTCCAAACTGTCTCCAAGACACACCGATCTCCGAGCAACGGATGGTTGCCTTCAAGGAATCAGAACCACCCGGCCAACTGTTCACTCTTGACGAACAATGCGAAATCTTTCATGGCGAATGTTGGAAACATGAGTTGAAAGACGGACAAACGATGCAGGTAAAACTAATTATTCTCCGAAAATACCATAAAGATCAATATCAGAATGTATGCCAAATGGTGTGGTGCGGCAACGGAGAAGGAGTTATTAGAACTGCGCATCCGGCTTTGGAGGGAACATATTGTGGATTTGGAATGGTGACTTTTTGATGTTCTTTGTTTTTCAACATTTGGATATGTAGATCTGTCGTCAAGGGCAATGTGTTGGATCGAATCAACTGATGAGGGTAACTGTCGGTGGTTGGTCTTCTTGGAATGACAGGCCAGCACCCACTTGCGGAGGACGGTGTTCGCAGTGTGAGATCAAGGGACAAATTCGAATTATGCGAAGTATCAGACAGTGTAACAATCCCAGGTGCGTGAAGGAAAAATATTCTGAAGAAGCGAGCGTTCTTTATCCACAAATTAACGTTCAGTTCAAACAATGGGGGAGCACCTTGTCAAGGAGATGAAGCTCGTGGAATGGTATGTCACCGAGATGTCTGCAACGGAGACAGTATCGAGAACTATGCAACGAGAGTCTGTACTCGATTGCGCGATGAAAACGCCATTCCGAATACCATTCTGTCCGGCGAAGGAATGCAGTTTGAACAGGCAATGTGCAAGATTTGGTGCCTCATTTCTGGTTCAACCAACATCCGAACCGTGTCTAATTTCCCTGATGGAACACCATGTGGCGTTGGCCAATACTGTATCAAAGGAGAATGCAGAGTAAGCTACCATTAACATTAAAAATATTAACAAGTGTGTTTTTTAGCCACTTCTCTGTGGTTCCACCACCCTAGCATACTCTGAAGCTGATTGCCCAGCAAGTGTGCTCCATACAACTACTACTCCTGCTCCAGTTCCACAACCTGCTATTCATAGTGTTGACCAATCTGCAACCAAAACGAATCCGTACAAAGAACAGAAGAAGAGTAAGTCAAAAAGCTACGTGCAAGCTAGTGTTCATTTTCATGAAGTTTCAGTTCCGTTCCTCAACGAGTGGTCTGGATGGTCAGTCTGGTCAGAATGTGTTACATATGATTGTCGTAAGTTGTAGAAGTTTATACTCCCTTCCGCACCAAAGAACTGTTTCAGATACCCAAGGAGTTAAAGTTCGTGTCCGCAGGTGTTTGGCTGGTGTTTGTGCAGGTCCTCTCAGAGAAAGAGTCCCTTGCACTAGACCTTGTACCGGATTCGAGAAACCACTCACAACATCCGCTCCTCAGCAAACGTTCAGAAACCGCTTTATCGCTCCGTTACCGAACGGAAATCGTCAGACAAATATGATTCTGAGAAAGATTGAACAGTAAGTTCAAGAGTTCGTAGAAATACAAAGTGAGTTGATTCAGTTGGGGTTCTTGGTCAGCTTGTAGTGTGACATGTGGCACAGGACAGAAACTGCGAAGGAGAGACAATTGCATCGGACAAGGTGAGAAATAACAGCTTCAACTTGTGTAATTCGTACTTTCGAACAGATTGCGCTGAAACCGGTACATGCATCATGCCAGCTTGTCCTTCAACACCTCCACCGAATGTGTGGACGGACTGGTCCGCATGGTCGGAGTGTTCCGTCAACTGTGGAGAAGGTGTGCAATTCCGGAAAAGAGCGTGCTTCGCGGCTTTCTGTCGTGGAAAAGATAGCGACGTCAGAAATTGCTTTGGCCAGGTTAGTCAGCCAACTTCGGACTGCCTCTGAAACGTTTTCTCTCAGAGATGCGGAATGACAACGTCAAGACCATTGGTTAATCGTTCCGGATTATGGACCGGGTGGTCTGCATGGTCCGCTTGCAGTACTAAATGTGGAGTGGGACATAGAACAAGAAGGAGAAGATGCTATCAGGGATCTTGCTTAGGTTTGTCTCTCATCCAGTGTCGTGTTTCTGATTCACATTATTCTCTAGGTGACGATAATGAGCAAGAGAGATGTATGGGCTCGCAGTGCTAACGCCGAGTCAACTGACAACGACTACAAAAAACCTTCATCCTCCGTGCATTGATCTTTCATCAAAACCACATGCCGGCGTTTTGTCTCAGAGAGGAGAGAAAACGAGCAAGAGTTCGAAATTAGTAACAGATTCTATAGGCACTTTGCTCTTTTCTCCCCACGCTTTTATGATCGTTTTAATCTAGCCATTTTTTGCTGCGGGTTTTTCTCTGTTCCTCTTTGTCCTGTTCATACGAGATTTTTGAAGTCTTCCATTTCCAAATAGTTCCTCTCCTACCACTTTTTGTTCATTAATAAAAAAGTCAAAGCATGAATAATTCAGTTAAACTTGACTAAAACTGAAAACGCTAGTTAGAGATGGAGTTGGAAAAGGGAGAAGGGAAAAAGAAGACACAAATCCAACTTGATTTTTTGCCAAGCCAAGTTGTGGAAGGCCTGAAAAGAAGAAAGTAGAGGTTGTTGGCCAACTTGATATGCAGATCCTGCAGGCAATGAGCAGGGTGAGAATCATTCCACATGGATGAAACCTCTTTCCAGAATAATTCCATCAAAAACTTTCTGTTCCGTGTCCCCTCATTTTTCTCATGTTCTTCCCCCTCCTTTGCGAACAATGTTTTTCTCATCTTCTGTTCAAAATATCAACGCTTCTTCCTCCTCAATTCAGGCTCTCTGCCCTCGGGCTTGGCTTCAAATTGTCGTAACAGCTGCTCCTGCTCTAATTTTTCACCTTTCTCATCCTCCCGATCTTCTATCTCTCTCCCTCTTTTTGTTCTTTCCCCCATCTACTTCTTTTCGTCTGAAACCGAAGCGCATATCAGTTTTCCATCAATGTTTTGAGCAAAACAACTACGAAGTAGCACAGGATGAAGTGGCCGTCAAGTTCTGATCAAACTGGTAAGTTCGTAAAATCTCTTTCCTTCCGGTTGGCTCCCAACCAATTTCTTCTTGATTTTCTCTCATACCCACACTTTTGCGTGCACATTTGCTCCGAGGCGGACATGTGGGCAGTGATTGAAATGACATTATATTCCTCACATTAATGCCCGCCGGCTCCCATAAAGCTATGGTAGCATTACATTAAAGCTCACAATTTTTTCGTGATGTGATACAAGGAAAGCCATTGCCTTGAATGGGTCCTTTCGTCGTGCGTCAGCCATTCGAGAAAATTGTTCGAGTGCCGGTCGACTTAACTAAAAATGCCCTGCCGCCAACTCAACTCTATTCTTTCTGTAGATCAACCTTCTGATGGAATCGTAACTTCATCATTTGGCCGGGATGTTGAATCCGTGGCATTTGCTGTTCTGTTGTTCCTGGCTGGAGGAATCATCCTGTTCATTTCATGCTTCTTCATCACTAAATGCTTGCAGTGCTACAAAGCAAGACAACGAAGGTGAGTTTCAGAAGACCCCGTTCAGGTATTATCTCGGAACTTCAGGCTTCGACGCAAGGCTCTCGGTGAAGATGACGACGACGAGGATGACGACGGGGCAGACGAGAACGAGGCTGCCAGTGACATCGATGAAGAGGAACCCCAAACGACCATCACAAACTCCAATCCTGACCTTGTAAAAGTCTAAATGTCCCTGAAGCTGCTACCCATAACCACAGTATCCAGTTGTACATACCATACACTTTTTGATCTTTGTATACAAAAATAAAATTGACTTTTCCGGAAGAATTTTTATTTTTTGAAAGAGAAGACGAAACCGGATGTTTGGAATCCATCAGGACAGAAAATGGAAAAAATTGAGGAAAAAGAAAAAGGGGCCGAAAATTGAATGAGTTCATAGATTACGACGCTGATGAGCATGATCAGGGAAGACTTTCAGCTAACGAATCACATTCATATTCCATTGAAAAGGAAAGGGTAGGAGTTAGGGAAAGTCCAGAAAAATAGATAAAAAAGCGATAGGTAACGTTCAGTCGGGAATTAGGTTCCGGATTTGAAGCATTAGTGGTATCACAAACATAGAGGCATGTTATAGAAGGGTTATGGGTGACGATAGGATTTGGTGGTGGGGTATAGAAGTTTAACGTTTTAGAAGGTATGATGGTTGGGTTTTGTGAATTTCGTTGTTTCCGTAGAAAGAAAAGAGGTATTCCAAAAACCAAAAAGTGTTCGGAAGGGTGAAGACAAGAAATGGAAATGATGCTAGCGTTTCTCGAAATTAACGTATGACAGTGGGTTTTATTGTATGCAGCATGACTTTTGCTTTCCGTCGATGTTCCCACGGAATCGGCGCAGCTCCCCGTTGGCTTTGTAGGTTTCCAGGAACTTTAGTTGTTTTTGGTTCAAAGCGCCACGGCGTTGCCTGAAAACGGATTGAATTGTTGATCTCGTTCGATATTAGTTTTTTTTTCTCACATTCTAATCATCTCAACAGCGTCTTCGTATTTCATTCCGGTCTCGATCAGAGCAATGGCTACTAGAACCGGAGCTCTTCCTAGACCGGCGACACAATGGACTGCAATGCACTTATCCGGATGTTCCTTGAATGACGTTTTGCACAACTGGAACCAGCTTTGGATGATCTGCAAGGAACAAACATTCGGATTAATTTGCGATATCGGCTAATACCTCTGGTGGTGGGGGAGATCCATCGCTGAATTGCCAATCGAGGACTTCGATGCCGGCTTCCTTGAGAGCTTTTGTGTCATAAGTTGGTTCACAAACACGAACGACTGCTCGAGCGCCATGCTTCTCCAATTCCTCAATGTATGATTCAATGGAGGAGTTGCTCGGACGGTCGGTGATCAGGAAGCGCATCTTGCCCAAGACGATCTCAGACGGTGCTGGCTTGAAGTAAGTGGTCGCGCCAACGACGTTGTTGGAGACTCTCTTTTGGATGACCGCGCTCATGGTTGCTCTACAAAATAGTAGGATTGAAAGTGATGTAGTTGGTTCTGAGTAGGAGCAAGGACAAAAAAAGAGTTGGAGCCAGGACGAGAATCGATGGTGGTGCAGCCATCTTGACTGGCTCCGCCTCCTTTTTATATTCACAGACGCCAATAAAGGGTACAAAAAGGGAAACGTAGATACTTACGCTGGGTAATTAAGGGGGTTTGAAATTGATGGCGTCGAAGAGCGAGACTTGTTTAATCAGGAAGGAGTTGGAGAATCGTAGAAGAGTAGTGTGTGGATTTGCCACAGATAGTCAGTGTTGACCTCGACAATACTCGCCGATGGGTGCTCGCAACACTTTCGACCGGCTGAAAACAAGGAAGAATAAGTGTGCGTGAGGGTAATGCAAAGTGACGGCAGTTCTAGCTGGATATCAACAACTTTCCAGCTGTGTTCTATTATTCGGGGAAACCTCAAGCGTAATCCGCTTAATCATCTTTTATCCCCCGATTGTCCCGGCTTTTTGAGCAGCGAGAATGGGGTGTAAATTGACACAATCATTGTTCGATTTGAAGAAAAAAGAGATTTTAGAAGACTTATTCCGTTGCTTAGGGCGTGCGAGGTGAGACGATGTTTTAACGAAACAGTTTGTACTCGGTCCAACCTTGATCGGTCAAGACCAGATTGACGCAATGTTTTGTTTCTTGTTCAGTCTTGCAACAAATTGTACAAGTTT
Source organism: Caenorhabditis panamensis (assembly GCA_900883565.2). Lineage (NCBI taxonomy): Eukaryota > Metazoa > Nematoda > Chromadorea > Rhabditida > Rhabditidae > Caenorhabditis > Caenorhabditis panamensis. The sequence goes on along the minus strand of LR537749.1, from coordinate 38,509 downwards.
GATCAGAGAAAGATGATAGAAAGTTTCTCAAACTGGCGTAAAATAAATTATTCGAAAAAGAGGGTCAACTGAACTACGTGCCAATATGACCTGTCCGTTTTTTATCAAGTGATAAATGAAAATGGGCGGGTGAACTGAATTAAATATCCTTTGACGAAGAGAGCGGCAAAAGTTGAAAAAGCCAATATAATTGGTGCCAAAAGACCATATGAGGTGCATTATACTCGTGAGAGCAAACGGTGCGGCTCTTTTTCTTTTTGAACGGCCGAAACTGTTGACTGATGAGTGAGGGCAACATTGTCAACTTTGGGGTGGGGGAAGAAAGACAAAAAACGCGAGCGGTTTTTATTATTCTGTTTGCCCTAACATTGTATCTGTTCTGCTACCTCCATGTTCTGAAGATGTCACGTACCTGGAACGTGTGGAGAAGATATTGTGTAGGCCAATTCTCATAGCAGTGCTTCTGTCTCTTTGCTTTTTCGAGCGGTCGAGCCACTGACAAAAAACCTGGAAATATACATTTAGGACAGGTTTTGGGTTGTGACAAGTGGTAAATGACGATGACGAATTGAAAAAAGACGAAATACATTTTTAGGAATAGAAGAACAGGTGGAAGAATAGAAGAATTGTTGGAATAGGGAGAGGAAAGCAAGAAAAACATGACATAGACGAAGTACGTCTCAGAAATTCTAAAATAACCAACAATGGAGAGCAGGAAATTGGAGCCAGCTGACTTAACTCGGTCAAAATGGGCCCCCAGGATAGCAAGGATTATACTACCATGCCCAATTTTTGGTGTCCGGCCTGGCAAACACAAGTGAGAGTTCAAAAGAAACAAAAACCTAACGAATAATTCATAGGTTTTCGAACTTCGTACCTATGAATTTCCGAGAAAAGTGCTACTCGTGCTTGAGAATTGAAGAAAAAAAGTAGATTACAGCGCGGAGCGACCGACAGATGAAACTTGGGCCGACTCGCAGTGAAGAAAGTAATAGCAAGAGGGGGAGAGCTGGCGGGCTGGTTGACGAGGCATAATGCGAATGAGTTTCGATTCCGGCACAATCGGGTAACTCGGAAATTGAGTAGTTGTTTTCCCAACTTGTGATCAATCACGGATTGAAGCCGACGCAGCAAAATAGAATTGGGCACATGTGAGTGGCCCGCATGACTCTGCGGATGGCCCTCCGGTTGACACAACTGACACAGTTGACGATATCCTCACAAAGTGAGAGATAGAAGGAGGAACTCTTTGATAACACAGGGCACAGGAAATGTGAGAAGAAGAAGAAGAAAGACTATGTTTGCGTCGGTCACTGCCGAGCTGACTAAACTAAACCTGTTGATAATCACGCAAAGTATCAGGAAATGCGAATCCCGGCCAGAGCTCGTGCGATTGAGAAGATCATCTCCTTATAGAAAGGATTAGCCGTTTCCTTACTCTCCTTAGACGTGCAGAATAGAAGAAAACTGAAAGAGTCTGGTTGAGAGAACATATGAGAAGTTCCGAGCAATTCGAAATGTCGGGTCCGGACCCATTCGAGTGTAATTCCTCATAGACTTTCTAATTACTGCGTGCTCCCGATGACTCTTCACAGAAGCATCGGAAACACTTTTAGCAATGAGTGCGGCGATTCTTTCTAAATTTAGAATGATCCCCTCACATACACGATTAGATTTCAGTACAAACATCAGTCGCTTTTGACGTAAGAGTGGGAAAAAGCAAAGCAAAAGGAAGAAGACCGTCACACCCGCCTTTCTTCTATATTAACTACAATTGAGACCGTTCGGAGAATTGATAGACGACACAGAAACTTTTTTGTTTTGCCAGAATAGTTATAATAACTTGCTCAAGCGGAAGTAGAACGAAATGGAAAAACGTTGGCTGTTGGAAATGGGAAGTGGTGGTAATGAGTGTTTTTAGTTTTTCTAGTTTTTTTCAGCTTTCAATAAAAGAAATTTCCATAATCTCGCAAAGCCACCTGGAATTCTGGCCAAGATTGCATGCACACTCCTTCATATGCACAGCCATAACCAACAACAAGACGCATTTGAGAAGACTTTGACGGGACCAAATATATGCGACATTGGCCAAAAACAGAGCATCTGGGTTAAGCAAATGCGGCTTGAGAAGACCCCCACTGATTGAGTTTAGAGCCTACATTACTCTTACTCACAATCTCCTCAACCACTTATCGGAGGAATAAGTACTTGAGAACTGGAATGGAGTTCTTGGAACGGAAATTTGATGAAATTGAGCTTTTTTTAGAGTCAGAATACAATATTTTGAATTTGAGCTAGTACTTTCAGGACTTCTAACATGTTCAAGGATTCAAGTTCGTCAAGGGCGGAATAAGGGCAGGGTTACAATGCTTGCCATTCAGAAACGAGAACTCGAACCAAGGACAACACAGCTGAGAATGGGGAATGAACGAGTCTCGGGTTTTCTTCCATATGTATGGTTTCCCTCTGACTAGTTGTTTTTCTAAAAAACGTCACACCAGTCAAGCCATTTCTCAGAAAAATTCTCAGAAAATGTGTGGGAAGCCGTTCGTTCTAATGAGTGTTGGCGCTTTTGCCGAGTGCATATGACAGATTATAGAGAGCTGACTGAATTTTGTTTCAGATATTTTTTCAAATATCGAACTGAAACCTTTGAAAGTTCAGAAGAAGATCAAAAAACCTTTGAACAGAATTAAATGAGATCATTGGGAACAATTTTGAGTGAGAACGGCAATATTTTGCACTTTTTCAGAATTCAAATGCGTAAGATTGGAGAGTTTTGCTAATGAATTGTCATTTTGTAATCATTTTCGCAAATAGCTTGCAAAAATTCCGGAAATTTTCGGTCAGAAACCACCGCGCAGACAATTAGGACTCCCAGGAGATTTCTTGCACCCATCAAATTGGCATTCTCTGGGGAATGAAAAGATCAGTTGCGAGTTAATGAGGGGGTGAGAAACGGAGCAACCTATAATTTACAAAAAATGTGCACTCTGACCGCACGATGTAACATTCTTGAGCTAGGGAAACCACAGATGGTAGCGCGTGTGGGTAGGAAGAAAGCGGCAGACAGAGAGTCGGAGAGGGACTAGTCGGTGCTAGTCGTGCTATTGCGGAGACAAGTAATAGGGCAGCACTGCGCGCGGAGTGAGCAGAGAAAACGCATAGCTCCGGCAGGCAGTGTAATTCCCCTCGAGGCGGAGAGACCGCTTGCGGAGTCCGCACTGGGCCATCGATCAGCAAATAGGCGAAAACTGCTCGGATCCGTTGACTGATTTCAAAAGGACAAGAAGGTCATTTATATTATTTCAAAAGTCATCCATTCCCGTCGTCAATCTTGTATTTTTCAATGGCACCAAATTTTAGATTGATGAGGTGAAAAACTGACGAACGAAAAGAGAATGGAACTGGAAAACAAGAAAACGACAATGGGGGATGCTCAGTTTTCTGTTTTACGATACGATTAGTAATGAGGTCGAAAAGAAACTGAAAACATGTGGCCTATGACGATAATTAAAATAATAACTGCGACTATTAATTTTATACTTAGAGCAATAAAATATAGCCATAATTGCTAACATCTGAGGAAAAGGAAATAGGAAATGATGTTGGTTCATAGAGTGATTCTCGAGGCTCTTTTGACACACACAAAATTCTGATCAAAAGTCACAGAGGGCCACATGATCACTTGTGATGTCAGAACTCGAGTCTCAAAAATCAAGAAACGAACAGGTCTGATTCAAGAGAAAAACACCATTTACTGATTTCCAAATGCTTCGAATGCTCAATAATATTTACCAACCTCGACGGTTTTTCTTCTTTTCAACTTCAGATAACGTTATTGAATGAAATGAGTCAAATCAGTTTTTCTTTGTTATTCTCAAAACGAAGTCGAGGTTCGGCTGGTTTCACTGTTACGTTTTGTTACATTCAATTCAAACATTTTTCGGAGGACCAGAGAGGGCACGCGTTTCGATGAAATATTAATATCAGAGCTAAACTTTGGGCGGGAAGCTTTTCCGAAGACTTGCTCATTTCGGAAATGGGGTTTTTCTTGAAAGCCGAAGTGTTATGAATATATGTGGGCGAGAAGAAGAAAAGCGGAAACGAAAGGAGAAGAGGAAGATGAAAAAGGAAGAAGAGCGAAATTTAATATTTGTTTTTGTTTTCAGGCACGTGAATCACTAATGGAAGTGGAAACGAAGCTCGAGTTGAAAAAAAAGAAGAGGAGCCGAGGCCAGTATAGTTCATTTCATAAACATTCTTGTCGAGGTGTCCAGCTCAACGCTGCACCGGCCAGTACAGGCTAGTACAACTCGAACAGCTGGTTCACTCGACATACGGACACCAGGCGCCGATGCTGAACGATGACGCAAATCACCGAGGTTTCATGGAAAATCGCCGGAATTGTCGAGCAGCTTGCAGCTGAGCACAAGGCGCCGGGCAGGTTCAAAGAGAGAAAAAGGCAAACAATGGTAATATTGTGCCGTATACACATGTGCTCGAATACATAGAGCCACCTCCGCACAGTATGAGAAAGCAAACGGGCGCCGGCGCTTTCAAACATTATGTTATGCTCGATGGATGGATTGGATGAAAAAGTAGCACGAAAACGGAACGAAACATCTATCAATCATGTTAGAAAAACGTTCTCTGTGAAAAGAAACACTAGACGGATTCCCGATGGCTAGAGAAGAGTGCATTGGGAATGGGAGACAAGGAATGAGCTCGAGAGACCCATTTGCATTCCGTTTGGGAGCCGTCCTGCTTGTTACATTTCAATTGACACGCTTCAAACGCACTAAATTTTCCTTGCTTCCCGTCTTCCTCCGTCTGACATGTTATACATGTCTAATCAACTTGGACGCCTATTGTTCGGTAACTTTCTGGAATGTCAGGCAACTTACTGTTTCTCAGGAATTGTCAACAAGTTTGGCGGCAGGATAGTAGGAAGGATAGTGGAAAACCGAGAGTAATAGAGTGGTCAATATTTGCAACACGAGGTCAGGATGGTATTTGATAAATATGAGAGAATTGAGGAGAAACTATGGTTTTTAGTTTCCCGAATTCTCACTGGGAGGTAGTATCGTATAGTAACGGAAGTAAAACAGGGTCTGAAAGAAAGCTAACCGATATAATAATGGGAAATAATACAACCAACTACCGCTAGTTGTTATTATAATCATATCACTTCCGTTCAGAGCGGGGGAAAACAGAAAGGCGGAGTTCCGTGGGCGACAGAACATATTGCTTTTTCCTTTCAGCGCTTTCTGAATAGAATGCAAGTTTGGGCAAAGTTGCGAAATATACGAGATTCTTTTGACTACATGAGGAACGTTTCTCACCGAGGTATCTTCATCAATTGCTCACTAAGCTCGGATTTTTCACACGATCAACCAAAAACATTTTCCAGCTCTGGTGTTGAATGGACACAGACATGACATCAGTTTTACACTAGAATGCGTCTCTTTCATGAAAAAAGGACCAGAGGGCCGTAGAATGAATTTAACATTGAACAGAACCCAATGACCGAGAGTTTTGTTCAAAGGTCAGTTATAGCAATTCGGAGACAAAATATCCTACTTGCTAAGATTTTCAGACGTTTCAAACCATGATTTAAGGAAAGAGTGGGCGCTTTGTGTGCTGATTAAGTGGAGGTCGACACTGATAACTTCATGGCGCCCGACAGGAATTCTCCATTACGTCATGTTGATAAGAGAATGGAGTTGTTTCAGATGATAGGCAAGTACTCAATGTCATCGATTTTGCACTTCTTACAGAGAGACGAAGCGAAGCTTAAAAATAATCTAATCAGATCAGTTTCAACTGGACAGGCCACATTCCCCTGTTTATTTTCCATTGTTTTGTTTTGTTTTGTTTTGCTTTGATATGTTTATGCGTTTTTCCGGATGGGAATTGTGTACTAATCCTGTAAACCACTTTGAATAAACGTACTACCGATCGGCGTCTGGTTTACACAACACATGTTTGTTTATGATAACAATATGAAGTGAAAATACTCAACTTTCAGGTTTTTTTTTCCTTTTCTACTCAGTTTCAGTTGTTTGTTCCATTTCTGGGTTACCTCAACTTTTCTCTTTCTTCGGGCCGATCATAGTCTTATCTTTCTCACCATGCATCTCAAAACTTGACAATGAAGTATGTGAAAGGTCGACTCCTTCTCCGAACCTCAGACGTGGCCTTCGAGTATACAGGTTTCTGTCAAGTTGGACACGAGCCCTTGAAACGTGTCAACTTGACGAAAATCTATTACTCGTTCAAATTTAACCTCGTGAACATAGTAAAGACAAATAAGAAATTGAAACTCTAGAGAACACCATTCCATCAGCTGTTTCTAGTTGAGACAAAACAAAATGCAGCCTTTCTGCAGAATTTTCAGTGCTCTTGTTTTCCTCATTCTTTTCATATTCTCCACGTTCTATTGCCATGCATCTCATCTTCATTTCTAGAAAAAGTCACGTTTTCAAATTCCGTTCTTTCCTCGGAACTTGAGATCTTTGGATTTCTCAGTTCTGTAATTCCCAAACAGTATGTTGTTGAACAAAATGCCCAACGGAATGCATAAGAAATAGGAAAAGAAGGTTCTGTCCTCATTTTTCACTGTCAAAACACAGAGAGTGCATCCTTCCCTCTTTCCTCGAACACTTTCATTCAACTGTCAGCCTCCCCGCACGATTTATGTCAGTTCGGGCCAATTCGATCAGCCACCACCATCTGAACCTTGTTACCATATTTCCTGCCACCCAGCCTGGCCGGCCGTCCCAACGACGCGAAAATTTGTCGGGTGGACGGCGAAACGCTTTACAGCTTTCTCGCTCCACTTTTACTCACCCGCACTCTGTCTTTTATTACCGTTTCTCCGGAACTCATGGAATTTTTCATATTTTAAGACTAATGTTCCAATTTCTGCGGAATCAAACATAAGGTAGAAGTTTGAAAAATGAAAAAAGCGGGAAGAGTCGGAACCACCTTTATATGAATCATTTCTGCTGCGCCACGGCGGCCGCAACCGTCACTGAATCATAGAACTCATCATAGAGAAGTTCCGCCGCTACTTCTTTTAGTTTGTTTTATCACATTTGAATTTCCAAGTGGTCACCATGATGGCGACCCGGCGATTAGATTGAAACCTCAGCTTTCTTTTCACGTCAAAATTTGGTTTCATAGTTAAGAAGATTATGACTCATTCTATACTTTTTTCCGTTGCAAAAACACTTCCTTCACCCAATTTCTGTTCTCAAGTGTCCATTATCCAATCTTCCGCACCGCGGGGGAAGGAATGCATCCATTGAAAGCTCATCACCTCCTGATTTGCGTCGCTAAGAGTCTATTAATGAGGTGATTTATTGGGCCATTCTCAGTGACCCCCGGTGCTATCCGTTTCGACAATTCAATAATGAAAACAAAACAAAAGCCACAACTATTTCTGAACTTGCGCTGCAAGTTATAACGGTTTTATTGTTTCAATTTGGTGTGTACGGATGTGTACAGAGAACTTGATAAGAAAGTGTCAGTTTTCACAGTTTTTAATGGCGTCGTTTTTATGTTAACGACTGATTGAGGGGATGGATTGCGTGATGATCATGTCGGTCATCTCCTCTGTCTCGATGTTGTTTCACTTTCACCTGACAAGCGTTCAACGGTAAAGAAGGGGAGAAGGCCTTTATCGTCTTGAATGTTATGTTTGCTTTGCTTTATCGACGACGTACGGGATAAATTCGCTTTTGATATCTCTGGTGTCGGCAAGTCGGTACCATTGACACACAAACAATGTCGCGCGTCTTATTACTACCGCTTCCCGTGTCCTGTCCTGCAATAATCATATTTTGCCGACATTTTTATGACCATCAGCATGTCTTACTTTTGATGAATGGGTCAGATAGTGTAGGTCGAGAGGTACAAGTCAATCCGTGTATCTTGCCGCTCTCGGAGTTTTTGCCTCCAGTTTCTTATTTATTAGTCATTGTCTGCGCAGCCGCGAATGGTACACTAGTTCCGATGCCAGATGTCTATCTCTTCTCAACTTTTTTCAAGCTGTTCTCCAAAACTGCCGCAAGAAATATTTCGGTCACTTCTCGCACATTCCGCTCTTTTTTCACCGTCACTCTGACACTGTCCCCGTGTTCTCTCTGTTTGCAGACCCCAAATATTTTTATTCCAATTCTACCCGACACGCATCCTGTACAGGTACACCGTTATCAGCTATTGTTCCATGCTTCTTCAGTCTCCCCTTCTTCGTGACGGAGCTCTGTTTGTTTATTCTATAGAAACGCACTTTGCAGTCCCTCCCCGACATCCAAAAATGTTTTTGTGGATGAAGGGAAGGCATTTGGTTGCCCCCAAAAGATTCATAACTTCTCCAATTGGACGGATGGAAGGAAAGAAAGCAGGCGGCGCATGCTCTAGTCGGAAAACGCGCATTTGTTCGGCCATGTAATTTATAGGCGGCACCGATAATAAAACTTCTAGAATAGAAAAATGAACGTTTTGCATAAAGACTGCTCGAAAGCCGCCGCCTCATAAAAAAGTTTTTTGTTTTATGCGATTTTGAAGAGCAGGCGGAGGAAAGAAATCTGGATGGAAGCGAGAAAAGGGGCTTGTTTCCGCTAAAAAGTACTTTGAGCCGATCGGAAAAGCCGAATTATTACCAGAAACCCCGATTCGGAAGTTGTTGCTTCTTCCTTTCGTTGCCAGCTTCAGCTACCTTCATTCAGAATCTCAAGATTTCATTTCAAATCTATCTTTATGTGAGTGATCGGGACCTCATAAAATCTTCGCAAAAGTGTTCAACTCTCCGATTTTCTGTGCATTGGTTACATCTCGTTGGTCTAATGTGTGATTGCCCCAATGAGACCATCAATCCAGATTTACGAGGTGATTGGGTGCTCACGAAAAGGTGTGCTCCCTGGCCAGAAGCATGCCTTCTCCTGACGTCCTCACACCACTGAGCTCCGCTTTATTTCACGACTTGTAATAAATTTGGCCGTTTTTTTGCCACATAATAGCGCTGCGCCGGTAATCTTGGCCACATTGCTTCCCAGTTAATCCAGGGTATAGTTTGTTAGTTAGTCAAGGGAGTGAAGAAGCGGAAGACGTTTTTCGAGTGAACAACAAAAAGGAAACGGAACCCACTGCCAAAACTCTGTCTTTCTTGTCAAATTCTCAGCATCCTTCCATCTCTTGTTATCTTGTTTCTATCAAACATCTCTCCATCAGTGAAAAAATGATATCAATGAGAAGAAAAAAGAAACATATGCTGTTCAATCAGATTCATTCATCGCTCGTCAGACAGTTGCCCTTCCTGCAACCAACTTTCTTCGCTCATCCGTTTCAAAGTCTTTGGGTTTTTGAGTCACTCATGTGTGCGTGTGCGCCCACCTCCTTGCAACCATCACTCTTATTATGACACTTCTGCTTTCCTCCACTTTTTTTTTCATTTTCAAAAACTGATGCCTCTCCGGAGAGCTGTCTGACTTCATTTTCTCACCCGCCCCTCCTTCTGCTCCTGGAACCCTCCTCATCTGTTTTTGGTGTTCTCCTGATTGTAATTCCAGTCTACACCCAGAATACGTCATCATTCACCACATAATTACCATTACACCATGGACCACCTTCAATAATGTCATACACCCAAAAAGAAAGCCAATGCTCTTTTCTTTCTTCCATTCCATGTGCATGTTTTTATTTGTTGTCGCTGATTCATCTCCTCCGCCCATCCATGTCTCGCTCCCCAACCAATTTTCTCACAATGAGGAGTGGTACATACACGAAGCAGTAGGAAAATAATTTTGTGACAGCTTGGAGGCGAGATTAAAACGCCTGCCATTCTTTTCGGCCGCCGTCCTCAAGCACCATTTCGAAAGATAAACTTGGATTATTTTGGCACCCAGCACAATGAGTGGCCGCCTCGCAGCCGACCGCCGAGGAAAACTGATCCTCCGCCTCTTTTTCTGCGCCCGCAGTCCTAACGATGCCTCATGATAGTAGCCAATCAACAATTATTTGCGGTTTTCTCAAGTGGTCCAGGCGAGAAAACCAGGAAGTGGGGAGAACTGTCTTGGAGGACATGGAATACGTGGTTGGTGGTCGAGGAAAAGTTCACCTATCACTCCCGGCACGCGAGAATAGTTGCGCAACATTCAAAAGTTCCATGAGTTCTCTTCTGTCTCGTGTCATATTTGTCCTTCTGGCCCCCTCGCGACCCCGTCTCCCAGTTGTCCTTTCGCTCCCCTCCTCCCGTTTCGTTTTTTTTCTTTCCCGCCCTCCTTTCCTAATGTAATTTTCGTTTGGTGCCATTGTACATAAAACGACTTGCACTAACCCAATTTGAAAAGCACACACATACACACGCATCCTTTTCTATAGACACTCCATCCTCAGGAAAAGGTCTCGAAAAGAAGACATATTGTGCGTGTATCTCGGTCCATTTCTCTTCTTCTTCATCTCATCCGTCACCCTTTCATTTCAGTCATCGGACGTGATTGGTAGAGCAAATGAGAGTCAAATGAAGACGTCTCTTGTATTGAATCGCAATGATTGAGCAGATCGAATTTCGCTTGTCAAACGTGATTCTGGTAGTTCTTTCGAGCAAAGAGATTGAGCAGTTTCCAAAAAGACAGCTCGGTGGGCGGGGATCTCCTCTTACACATTTTCTATTTCTGCTTGTCCTGCTCGTTCTGCTTGTTCTGCTATTCCTATTTTTGAATTGGTCTCTGCCGCTTTTCTCTCTCCAAATTTTCATTTTTCATTCATCTCCTCCTCATAATTGAACAAAACTTGACCGAGAACGCCTTGCTTTTCTCGAGATTTTTTTGTTTTCTCACCTCAAACAAGAGAATATGATACTTCGATATCCGTTTCCATCCGATACATGCACTTACTTGTTTTTGTTACCACCAAACTCAATTTCATCCCCATCTTCTCCCCCCTTCTCTCTCCTTTATCTATTTTTCAACTCCTGTCCACTTCGGTCCACTCTTTCCAAAATGTTGCATTTTGTTGACCTCATCTCCCGTCGAACACTGTCGGCAAGGTGTCTTTCGGCTATCATCCATCACTTTCGTTTCGCTTCTGAACACCGATGAATTAATTTGCCTCTTCTTACCTTCGTCTCTCGTCTTACGCAAATTGCAACATTCAAAACTTTTTGATTGTAGCGAATGTGATGACACTCCGAGCACTGATCCTCTCTTCTCTATTATGGGCATTGTGCCTGGCTAACATCAATATGTTCATTAGCAAAGAAGAAATGAACAGAACTTTAGGTAAGTACGATAAAATTAGCTGTCTCAACAAGACATTCGTTCATTCCAGGAGTCAAAGCAGAGCTGAACTACATTGAAATGGGTAGCATCAACACATACTCCACAAAGTTCCATTATAGAGTTATGGCTAACATTGACTACGTCTCTCTCACTTGGAATGCTGTCGGACAGGTGCGTCTTCAGTTTCACAGAGACCGGTAGCATTTCGACTCTTTCAGGTTGATTACGACGTCCGTGTAGAATCCGATGACTCCTCGGTGCTCCCAATCGTGCGTATACCATTGAAAGGAAGAGTGCCTGCCTCGTTCCAAGGTCAGTTCCTTTACCATGTTTCATGCTGTCACATCCGAAATTTATCTTTTCAGAATTCAGTGTCGAATACAGATGCGCTGGACACCGCTCTGGACAGTTCACTGTCAGTCTATATTTCAATTTCTACTACGACGGCAAGACAGTGCCAGTCAAATTGAGACAGGAGAAGATTTGCGCATCGAGGGACGGTCGACGGGGACTCAATGGTATGTGGAGGGAAGAGTGGGAAGAAAAAAGAGGGTCCGTTCCCATGTCTATGGCAATGTTTATACCTCGTCTTTGATGATCAAACCGACTTCCATCCCAAAACATTTTTGAGAGAGAGAGAGGGACGGCGGAAAGGTCCGAATGATTGAATGACACGCTCACAATAGTGCAGCTGTGTGATTGTCACAGAAGCGGCGATGGACGAAAATAAATGAGTTGAATTGAAAAAGAAAGGACCCGACTATAGAATGAGAATCATTCTTCCCGAAATGAAATTGAGTTTGGAATTCAAATCAAAATGGCAGAAGATTTTAAACGAAACGTGAACTCCAGAAAAACGAGAGTTATTACAGGCGGATATGAGGGGCATGAAATGGATGACACTGAACATATCGATAAAGCATTCTTCATTATCATTTGTTGTGCTACTGCTTTCTTGCTTAGTGTTGCTGTCATTTTGATTTGCTACTTCAAGCGATCTAAGAAGGAAGATATGATGCAGACTCGGCTACCGTGAGTGTCAAACTCCCTATCTGACTCTAATCCATTTTCTTTTCAGAACATCGTTCCGTAACTCTTTGAAATCTACAAAAAGCGCTCAACCCTTCCTGCTAAGCACGTCACGAGATGGTAATTGAGTTGTTCTTTTCTCACTTAAATCCGATCTCTTCTCAGGACCTCCTACTCTTTCTGCGGTTTCAAGCGCTCCTTGTTCTTCGGCGTCAGGAAACTCAATAATCCCGGACAAGCCGAGAAATGTGAGTTTTTGAAAGAGTGACATGCTGACGTAGGTTTTGGATGATTGCAGATTGACGTGCGACGTGCATTGTTGCAACTCTACCAAGATCGAGAAGCTTTTCAACCGCTGCCCTATACTGACATGGAGGGTGAGACTTTGAAAAGAGACGTTAGAAAGAGAATCTGAATTTTTTCAGGAACTTTTGGAGAAGTGAGGTATGCTATCTGGCGCCAAGCCGACGACATGCTTAATGGAGATGTTGATGACGAGGAAGACGCATTCTGTAACCAGGAAGCCGTCTACACAAAGACGCTGAAGAAAAACGCTTCTTCGGTGCAACTGGACAGATTCTTGTCAGACGCACTTCTGTTTTACAACATTACACCCCACACCAATCTGTCGCAAGTGGCTTGTGTCGCAACTTTTGGACGATTCGATCGCCCAGAAACTGTAACAGATTTCCCGCTGGTCTGCTACAGACATCAAGGATTCGGAAACTTGAAGAAGTTCCTGGCAAACTGTAGGCATGGAGACAAGACAAAAGGTAGAAGGAAACATCAACGAAACCAGATCGAACTTCGATTTCAGGCGCTCAAACTCTGAGAACTCATCAGCTGGTCGCTTTGGCAACTCAACTAGCTTCAGCTGTCGCCCATCTGCACAAGTACAGAATCATCCACAATGACATCGCAGCGAGAAACTGTCTGATAGCCGAGGTCAATGGAAGGCTGCAAGTTCAACTGTGTGACTCTGCACTCTCCCGTGATCTATTCCCAGCCGACTATCACTGCCTCGGTGACAACGAAAACAGACCATTGAAGTGGATGTCACCAGAAGCCATTGCTGGTGGATTATACTCATCTGCCGCCGATGTGGTGAGTGTTTTCAATTCCCTAGCTAATTGCTCAAAGTGTTTTGTTTTTCAGTGGTCTCTTGGAGTGCTAATGTGGGAATTGATGTCTTTGGGAGGCTCTCCGTTTGCCGAAGTCGATCCGGAAGACGTCTATACAATGATTCTGAAGGGAGCAAGACTCCATCAACCAAATAACTGCCCCGACCAACTGTAAGCTAAGAACACAACAACGGTACAGTCAAACAACAAAGATGTTTCAGGTACAAAGTAATGCTATGTTGCTGGCGAATCCTGAGCGAAGAACGGCCAAGCAGTGAGCAAGTGGTACTTGGGCTCCGAGATTTCAACGTCCAACTCAGCCAATACATTTAATGTCAATAACCTGATTGTAATTTGTAATTCTAAAACCATCCCATTTGACACGGGTGATCATTCTCCGATTCGTTATGTTATTACTTTCATTTCGTTCATTGAAATGCTAAACAATTGAAAAATGAATCCTAATCATACATGATATCAATCACACTCTCAGCATGCTTCGTGGAAGGCAGGAATGTCAGTTTTGTAGAATCACAGTACGGAAGACAAAACCTTCCAGTACCGCAGTTATTCGTTCTATCGCACCATTTCTTTGTACAGCAAATGTTTTTCGTTCCGCAATCTTCGTTTCTGCGGCATTCATTCCGGAAGAATTCTACAATACAACAGGTGTTGAACAGCTAGCAAATTCTGGAACTTACTAGAAGCATTGTCCATTTCAATGCGGACTGGTCTGTTTTGTCGGTTTTCTTTGGTGTATTCATTATATAACCGGAATTCGCCGGGTGCTGTTTGAACTTTGCTTGGAGCTCGTCTGAAAAAATTGCGTGATTCTAGCTGCTGAATTCTTTGCCTATTACCTAAACTCCCCACTGAAAATGCCCATATGCGGGATGTCTCCTTTCTTCATCGGATACCACACTCCCATTTCATGTTGATCGAATGGCGCCGGTTGAGGAGTGATTTCTGGCGGGTCATCGGATGCCATATCTCCACTGATATTGCTCAAAGGCGCTATCGTTGTGAACTTTCCATGTTGGATGATGTATGGTTTTCTTGCCGGCGGTATAGTTACATCGCCATTCAGTAGATCCGGAATAGGAAGAAACGATGTTTCTGGGACTATGAGAAACTGTTTGAAAGAAGTTCGCACTTGATCTTACGTTGGTTGGTCAGTGACACTTGAATATCGGGAACTTGGAGATCAGGAACGGGTTCAGGATCCGGGCTGTTGAAACTTTGAAGTATTTGAAAGCTCGGTTTTATTGAAGTCTCCTCTCTGAATATGATACCAGCTCATGACTATAAAAAAGTACTCACGGTTCTTGTGCTTTGATGGCATGGGAATTGAAAAGATCGACTAAACTCTTGTGGTCTTTCAACTCCTCTCTTGTTGGCTCAGCACTCAAAGCTCGCGGTTTGTGAGAACCGAGCTTTATCTTTGAGGAAATTGGAAATTCAATCTCATCAACTCCACTGAATGATGAAAAACGTCATTTTTGTAGTGTGAGAATGTTGTCTCACCTTGTTTCCTCAACTTCCGACGCATCGTCAGGTGTAGATGTCGTGGTACGAAATTTTTTGTGCTTCTTCCTGTGGGGCAACAGTGTTGGAGTAGCAGGCTTGAAAAAGAAAAAGTTCAATTTAAATTCAGTGAGTGACTTGCCATTTCCAGATGGATTTTCTTGATGTGAGACTGGGAAGTTGTGGGATAGTCAAAATCATGCACTTCTTCTTTCACTCCGAGAAAGTTGGGTTTTCTGAATACCATTGAGTATACATAATTGAAATCACAGCTTACCTTTCTTTCATGTACTCCATTTTGTGATCATTGGCTATTTTGCGATGCGTCGTAGTTGTGGCAGGAGGTATCGTAGTTTCAATCATGAAAAAGTGGTCAACAGTTAGGGGAGGCACATCTGGAATCAACCCTCATCACATAAACGTTAACACAAAGAACAAACGGTTTGTAGTCATTGGAAACTGAGTTACTGGAGGAGTTATTGTAGTTGTTGGAGGGAACCAATCGTATTTTTTTATCTTCGCAGTAGTTCTGCGAAGTTGCTTTGCAAAATCATCCGAGACAAATCTAGACATCCCTCTGAAAATCTGTATTGTTTGCAGATAAATAATCTCATTAATGAAACCGTTTTGGAGCTTCTGTTACTGGCGATGTTTCTGTAAGAGAGTCCGTGACAGGATTTAGTGCTATAGGTGAAAATGTTCCTTCTGTGCTCGGTTCCATCAATTCATCAGTGTCAAAAGATATTCTCCTTGCCTCATCTTGTTCTAAGAAAGAAGAGAAAACGTTTTGAGCCTGATAATGATCATATTTTGCACCTGTATTTCTCGAAATGATGACTTCCGGTGTCTTTGGAATCTCATCAGCTCTAAAACCGATAGTTCAACAATACACTCCATTCTCACGTCATACCGTTTCGTTTTTTCGGGAATACTCCAACAGTCGCCATGAATACAAACTAGGTTTTCAGGGCAGTGCTCATTCTTATCACATACACCTCAAATTGGCAAACTTATTATCATCAACAGTCGGAGCATGCAAGTCATTCTCCATTCAATACATAGTTCATGCGTTTTTCATTCATTCAAAAAATAACTGTCACCGGAGTGATACAACCTAGAAAGTACCGTGCATAGAAAATTACTCGACAAGTTATATAACATGCTGCGTGCTGCTCATCCATCACCACAACTCCAGTCTACCTGGCCATTCGAGTCGTTCCGATCTCCGAGGCTTTGAATCTCTCTTCCTCCGTTTCAGCATTCTGGCAATCTCTTCTTGTTCCTGAAATTCAACAAAATTTTGGGAGTTTCCATATGAAAGGTACATCAGATGGTACTTCCTTGCTGTTTTCAGATTCTATAAGTGTGTTTTCGACAAGATGCGAAGAGTCCACTTCGCAAACTCCAGACTTTCTCATATTCTGCTGATAACCTGGCTGACAGTTACACTTTCCCAGGTCACAGTACTGATTCTTCTCGAGACAATCACTATCAACTTGGCAATCTGTAACCCGGTCTTAACAATCGCAAATTTTTTTCAATACTCACCAGCTGCTATCCAAAGACATTGACAGTCCTGACATCCATTCTCGTTGATTGTGACAAAACAGTTCTTCTTGCACATGCGTGGTGGTGGACAGGAAACTTTGGCACCTATGGAAACAATTCTGAAGTTGTTTTTTCAACGAAAACGCACTTGTGTCATTCCCAATGTAATCCACAACATCTAGAATCGTCGTAGACTTTGCCCCATCCACAACACTCTCTTCTTCTGCCTTGTTGTCCGACTCAATCTGGCTTGCTTGCAGGATAGCACTAGCTTCGTTTTTTTGATAGACCGTGTCGGAAATTGTCTCCACTTCAGCATCACTTGTGTTCTGATCATACAAGAGACTTGAGTTAGAGGATGACTCAATGACAGCTTCGTCCATTGTGGAATTGTTGGCAGTGTACGACAATTCGACAGATACCATTGTTGACGTTGTGATACTTTCTTCTGACTTTTCAGAGTTCTCTTCAACGCCTGATCCCGACCCTTCATATGACAGTTCTACAAAAATGATAAGGAAAAATTGAAAACTGTCAAAGAAACTAACTTCTAACGTTTTCCTCCACTGCTGCACTTGAAAAAAGGTCGCTGCCAACGGATGGAGGACCATTTGTGTTGAACATGCTCTTCATTTTCAATCGCTTCTTCAGCGTTTCTGCCTGATCGGAATCTGAAAAAACGGACTATGGATCAGAAAAAAACTCCGAAGTTACAGCTCAATGCCAGTTCATCTTTCTCTTCTGCAGAATTTGAAGTCGTCTCATCTAGAAAAGTGGGGAAGTTCTGGAAAGTGCATCAGATTGAAGCAGATGGTGTTTCGTACTCACATCAGTGCTGAAGGGAAGATCTTCTTCACTGGACTTTTGTGGAGCAGAATAGACAAAAACCGTAGAAAATAGTGGTACAAGAATCAGAAATCGCATGTCTGAAAGTGAGTGTGAAAGAAGTGCGAAAAAGGGAAACGAAGGAGACACTCAGGGCGGATGGAAGACATGAAGAAGCTAGTTCTGAACTACTTGAAAGTTTCTCCTTACACGAAATAAAACATTTATTCATCAGAGATCTCGTCCTTGCAATGTTTCTTGAAGAGTTTATCAAGTGGCTGACTGTGTCTCACAGTTCCTCCAATGTCTAATGGTTACAGTTCACAATAAGCAGTCGGTTTAGCAACGCATGTAAGTCGAGTGAAAATGAAGACGGGTAAGTGGAGAAACCGCGTATTCTGAGACGGAGGCGTATGAAAATTGAGGTGGAGACGCGGTAGTCAAGCTCATTAAACGTGATGGGTCAGACGGGCCGGCGTTGAGTTTCTTCGCATTCATCCAAGTTCTCCGCGCTCACTTTCACCTGTAGCTGGCCCGTTTCCAACAATTGAAACCGCAGACGAACCAGAATAAACTGCGCAATACTTATGGCATTTCGGGACACCAGTGCCGGTTAGATGCTTTTTGAACAACGAGAGCGGCGGGAAGATCCAATCCGACAGCGCTTTTCGCGCTCAATTATAATCTTTGTTTTATTGGATTGGCTGAATGAATGAAGAGGAATCCAAATGGAACCAAATTGAATGGGTTCCAGTCAGAACAAGATAATTCACAAGAGGTTCTGCTTACCGGAGTACATTGGTTTTGTATGGTTTTCTCAATCTGAATACTAGAGAAAAAAAAGAAAGTTTCGATTTCACAAAAATTTTATTGGGCGTACATTATTTCAAAGTTTAACAAAGGAGAAAAGGGTCCACAAAACATTCACGTATTCAAAGCGCTCACATATTTATAGAACATTCAGTATCCTCTTGGTGGGTACCCAGGGTACGAAGAGTTTGGTGGTGGTGGTGGATAAGAGCCTGGTGGTGGGGGAGGAACTCCTCCTCCGACTTGATATGGCTGTGGTGGATATCCTGGGGCTCCGTATGGTTGAGTTGGATAAGCATTCGCTCCTGGATACGGTTGTGGTGGCATTCCCGGTTGTTGAGCATAGCTGTTGTAGCCTTGATTTGGAAGTGGTGGGGCCTGTTGGATGTATCCTGGTGTTACTCCAGCTCCAATTCCAACTCCCATTTGTGGTGGTGGTGGGGCATATCCAACTCCTCCTCCGATTCCACCTCCAATCGGAATGGCTGGTGGTGGTGGGTTGTATCCGAGAGTCATTGGGGCAGCACCAAATCCAATTGGAGCACGGTAAGATCCGTCGCTTGAGGAAGAACTTGAGGAGGAAGACGAAGAACTGCACGTGCGACCGTACATCTAAAATACGACAATCTGAAGGTTTAAAAGGCAAAGAAAAAATCGATGAATAAGTGAAAGTGGAGGAACCGCCTATAAACGGAGGTTTGTATGTGATACTCTTATCAGTTTGCATTTCTGTCAGGAGTTTTTCGTTTCTCGATCGGAAAGAACAAACAATGACGCGTCATTGTGGGGATAGAAAAAGGCGTTTTCGACGTATATTTTGAAGTATTCAAGGAAATGTGAATCATTGAACAGGAAGGGAATGGACCGTGGGATGACTCATTTATCTGGTTCCCAAGAACAAGTGTGAAGGTCAACCAGAAGGAAATGATAGCGCATATGGGAGAATTCTTTTATTTTTATCACTATAGCAGAAAAAAAACATGAGGAAGAGCGAATGCTCACAAGAAATTAAACTCGCATTGCTCCTAACCTACTGAAACTACCAAAATGGAAGCAGCGACTGCTCGCAAACACACGTTATGGATGAGAAACGTTGAAAATTTGAATGGCATTGGAATATTTTATTGGATAATAACTTTTATCAGAAAATCAGGACGGAGCCACTTGCGTGCTCAACGCCGAGACGTTTATAGTTTACAGCGGAATGACCCGATATGTTTCAAAGATTACAGGAAACAAAACAAAACTTGTATAGGAGATAAGTAGGTCACATTGAACGATTTTAGAGAAAAACGGTTGGAAACTTGATGATGATAACTTTCCAACTTCGAATTCATTAAAAAGAAACCAATTCCAGACGACTTGTCGATTCCTGGCTGAGTTCCTCTGAGACAATGTTCGCACCGTTATGCAATCGAAAAACGCAGATATGGCTATTCTGTTCGCAACCAGACGGCAGCTCTGAACACTTCAACAATATCATTGGCTTCTACTCGTTGTGCTGCATATGTACCCAAATCTTCTAGACTGTTCTCAAGATCTCATCAAGAAAAGCGCCAAGTGCATCATATGTTGGCGCCCTTGGCATCAAAAACCCCGCCCCTCGAGGAACAGATGTTCATTTATGTGGTAAAATATGGCGTCATTTTTTTCAGTAGCAGTGCACATCATCCTGTTGTGCAATCTCTCCGAAAAACGAATTCTTTGAAAGTTTTGTCCTTGTTTTTTTTTGAAAAGATGAATAACTAATTTGTCTCGCAAGCTTTCAGTCAGTTGCGCAATAACGAATAAAGGAGTTGAGAGCAACTCTGTCCTCATTTGAATTTCTCTCATTGTAGTTTCTTTTGTTCAGTTTATCTCGTTTCTAGTTTCCTTATCAGGTAATATCTTACAGAACACTCAAGAATGAACAACAACAACACGCTTCAAATGTCTGCTTACGATACCAACGCTACTAAGGTCACGCCGATTACCGAGAACCCAGCCGGCTGCCCATTCGAGATGATCAACGAGGAAGTTGTCTGGGACGGAAAGTGGATTCAGACTCGCCAAGTCAATTTCAAAACCGCTGATGGACAGAACAACGTTAGTTGGGTTACAGAAACCGCCGTGAACAGTTGAATTTTTCTCAGATTTGGCAGTACGTTCACCGCAACACCAAGCCCTCCAGTTCTCTGGTGGATGGTGTCTCGATCATCGCTCGTCTCCGTCGTGACAACCGTCTGTTCATCGTCCTCCTGAAACAGTTCCGCATCCCAACTGGCAAGATCTGCTTGGAGTTGCCGGCTGGACTCATCGACGAGGGAGAGACTGCTACGCAAGCCGCGATCCGCGAGTTGAAGGAGGAGACAGGCTACACTGCTAACAAGGTTGTTATGGAGTGAGTTACAAAGCGGAAAATGAGATGTTAGGTATAATGTTCAGGTCAAAGCAGTCCTTCTTGGACCCCGGGCTTACCGACGACTCGCAGTGCATCGTGATCCTGGACATCGATGGTGACGCAGAAGAGAATAAGAATCCAGTCCAAGAGCTTGAAATCACTGAGTCTATCGAGGTGATCCTTGTGGAGCAGAGCCAGTTGATGTCGTACATCAACAACCTCGATTCTTCCATGGCCGTCGACTCGGGACTTCTCTCCTACGCAATGGGACTTCAGTTTGCTCAGATCTAATTTACTTGCTTTTATCTCTAACACTATGTACAATTCTACAAACACATCATCTGAAAACTCATCTCATCCCTCACGTTGACATTTCAAATTTTATTTCAAAAGGAACGCGTATTTTTGTCCATATTTTACTTGTTTCTATAAAGAAATTGATGTGATAGTTCTCCATTCTGTTCCTCGTGTTCGAATCGATTGCCAGCTGGTACTACCATAGAACCCGAACTCGGCGGTGTAAGTACGCCCCATTAGACAAGTTGGAATGTAAAACAATCCCTTGACGACTGTTTAGTTTTAATCATTTTTGGGCCTAATTTTTTCCTTTTTTTGAGATTCCTTTTTCGTTTGCTTCATTCGTTTGAACGAAAATTGAAGAAAAAAACAATCTTTGAGAATTCACCGATTGGTCACGGTAACTTTACCCATAGTCGCCTCTTTTCCCGCTCTACGCAGGATGCTCTCTACTTTCTCTCCTAGGATTGGTGCTATCTCTGCGTAACTTGTATTTCAAACTGTCATAATGGGAATCAAGTCAAACGGGGACTCTTGATGAACATTGTCCAACAATGAGCTTGCATTTTTTCACTTTGCTGTTGCGAATAACATCAAAAGTTGCAGAACTCGAGTAAAATGAGTCACGGAGAACACAAACTTGCCCGAGATGAACTGATTTCTCCTTTCGAATCAAACGCGACGGTAATCCCAACTATCAACCCGAAATTGGAATGCATCGACTCTGTAGACATGAATGATTTGAGAATGCCCGAAATTAACATCAAGATGGAAGCTTCTGATGAACCCATGAACGAAGACGAGACTGAACACAATGGAATGGTTGACGAGGGTTCCATGGACGGGAACGAAACTGAAGATGATCCTACATATACCGATTCGGAACTTGCAAATATGTCCGGTTATCATGCGTGAGTGAGCTTTTCATAATTTTCGAATTCTTTTGCTCTATAATTACAGTTGCATCGCCGCTTTTGGTCTCGATCACTTCGCTTGCACCAAGTTCCAGCAACTCGTCAAAGTCTGCAAGACAAGGAACTTCATTCTTGAATTAAAAACTTCAAACAACCAGAAGAGTATGACTGTCCGTGTCCCATCTCATGAACTCTGGGAAATCTGTCTAATGCCGGGACTGACTGACGAGAAGAAAGACGGACCTCTCTATTTTTAGTGAGTGATCTTCTGTTTGTCTATCGTTCTTGTCTATCGTTCCTTTTCCAGTGTCAACGATGAAAAACGAAGCATTATCGTAAACAATATTCAGTTGGCATACGAATACTGTTCCCTCCTGTTTGATAATCATGAGATTAAAGTTTTCGTTGATCTTAAAAATAGTTCTGGATTCTGGACAGTTGGAAAGTGCAAATCACTGATCATCACAAACTCTTCCAACAAACCCGCTACAAAAGCCGATGTAGAAAGAATCGTGATTGGTTTCCGTGAAGTAACCGAGATTGTTTTCTTAATAAAAGTTTCCTTTCATACGGCTACGTTCTGCAAAGTGAGTTTAATGTGGAGAACTTCCGAAAAACGTTCTGTTTTCAGATAATTTCTCCCCAATATTTGATGTTCACGACTGCTGAGTGGATAACCTCGGGAGATTTGGTCCGATTCACCAGCAAGGAGGTGCATATTGGAAAAAACAATTTGAGAGACGCCGAAATAAATTACTTTCTGAAAGAGTGGAAAATGAGCAAACGTGGTGCAATGAACATAAAGCAGCTAAGCATCAATTATACCAGAAAACCTTCCAACATGCTGTGGAACGAATTAGATGTTATCCAAATGAACAAAACGGGATTTATCGAGAAGTGATTTGGATACTACGGTTTAATAACATTTCTGATATTCACAGGCTCCCAAATATGAAGTTCAAATCACCGAATCCAATCGATCCTGACACAGTTGATCTTAACGGAAAGATTATGGGAGTGACGGATGGAAAGAAAGCGGCAACGGTTTTTTTCGGAGGGCAGGGAGCGAATCGCAAGCTTTATTTTATCGATAATCAGTTGCTCTTCTTGCCCCAAGAAAACGATATCGCCTCTTCCTGAATTAACAAAACAAATTGTGACTTCCCACTCTTCGATTCCAGCTACCTTACTCACGTTTACTGTCAAAAACTTCTATTCACATCACGATTTTTTACCACTTAAAGTTCCATCATAATTCTCATCTCAAAATTCACAACCTCTTCTTCCTTCTTTTTTACTATCACATCAATAAGGAAAAACGGAGAAACTGGAAAAGGAGCGGTCACTATCCATTTCTGATTTTTGTCGTGTAGACACAGCCATTCGCCGCCCACAGTGTCTCGATTTCAAGTTTCCTGGCCGCCGGCAAAAAAAGTGAAGAGAAGGCTGGCGCCAGGCAAGTCACCAGCATTTTTCGTCCAGAGAAATGCGGCCGAATGGTCTAGTGGTATGATTCTCGCTTTGGGTGCGAGAGGTCCCGGGTTCAATCCCCGGTTCGGCCCATTCTTTTTTGTTCCAAATGTTTGATATTCCGAATCAAAATTTAATTTTTATTCACATAATGATCAATTAGACTCAAATTTTGAAGAAAGTGTGATTTACTTTTCTCAAACTATCCTTTCCAGTAACAATAGTTTCGGTTTTCTACGCCAACCAGTTGTGTCAATAACTTTCGTCGGGAACTGCGTGTGTCTGTGTCTGTGTGTGTGTGTTCCTCGTCTTGCCGACCTCCTGCGTGACTCCTCGTTTGTTGTCTTTCCGTCTATGTCTACGTACTGCTGTTTACGTCGCTTCGTGGCCGGATGGTCTAGTGGTATGATTCTCGCTTAGGGTGCGAGAGGTCCCGGGATCGATCCCCGGTCCGGCCCACTTACTTTTTTTCTGTTCTACGTTCAACGTATTTGTTGTAAAAATTTTTTTTGTTCCTATTCTTGATGTTCACTATTTTTGATTTGAAAAAATAAATTTATTAGTGATTTTATAACCGGATAATATAACACAAGGTGAAAATAAGACATAAATAAAACATGTGAAACCTATTTACATTACTCTTATTGTATCTATGACATCAAATACATCTGCAACAGTAGTTCCACAAAAACCCGAACAATTTTTTTCGCAACGAATGAGAACATGCTACCCTTAACAGTCTGAGAAGTGTACCACTAACTAACTAAAAACAAAACAAAACTCAAGCGTAATCTGTGAGTTTTGCTTTGTTTTCGGAAACTTTGACGGGACACTTGTTGCAACATCGGCAGATGGCGAAGCAGAAGACTGCTAGCACGATGAGAGCAAAGGAAACGCCCAGGGCAATGAACGGAATCTTAAGGGATGTATTCAGCAGTTTTGTCTGCATCACGGCGATTCTTGTCTCAGCGAATGATTCTCGACCTGAAAAAAAATCTTTAGGTTCTCATACAGGTTACGCAACACAATTGAGATTTACGACCGGGTCAGTAAATATTAAAAAAGAATAGAGAGAAAACATACCAATTGCGTCATAGTTAGTGATGCGCAACATAAACTCGCAGTGGACATCGCGAGGAAGAGGCATCTCGTAACTTGTAGATGGTGCTCCGAGATAAACTGTGGTTGGGTCTTTGTTGCATGGTCCGAGATACGCTTGGTAAGTGACAGCATAAGTCAGAATGTTCTCCGGTTCAGCGGATGGTGTCCATGTTACCATTGCAGTAGAGTTGGCTTGAATGGCCACACGAATGTTTGATACTGATTCGGGTGCTGAAAAACAGGAATAAGAACCTAGAACTAATCAGTCACACGTACCGCAATGAAGACTTCCTTTTCCATAAACTTGTTTGCATTGGAATGAGTTGAATCTCACAGAGATTGGTGGAGTGGCTGTTTTCTGATCTGACGAGAGAGCAGAGAGAGTTACTGCATAAGATGAATCAAATTCCAAATGGGAGAGCAGGATGAATAGTGTTGGATCCACGCGCAAATCGGTGACCACTGCATTCGTCGCATTTTTAATTTGCACCCGGAAATGGCAACTGTCATATGCCGTCCTGTAACAACAGTAATTGACTATGAGGAAACGATCCGTCGAGAAGGAGGGATAATGCTGCTCAAAGACTCTTGCCGACCACATGCTCGACTTGATCCCCGGTTAATTAGCCCCTATTATGATTGTTGCGGACGGTCATAGAAAAACAAAGCTTACCTCGGGAAATGCAACTGGGCAATAACGCCTTGCTCCGAATTGAAGCCGTTTTTGACAATTAGTGGAGCTCCTGGAGTCTTGATTGCCAGAGTTCCAGAGATTTCAGTCCACTCGCTCTGGATTGTATCACCGAGTTTTCCTCCTGGTCCGACAACAGTGACAAGGAACTTGTACTGAACTCCAGGAATCATCCCATCTACTTTGATGATACTGTCTGATTCCACCTGAAACCAAAATGAACAATCAGCTTTGGAAAACTCTACGAACCGAGGCAGTAATCCATTGACTTTCGTCGTAGTAACCCAATGCATATGTTCTCTGTTTCCATTGAACAACATATTGAACCGGACCAGATGGACGAATCTTCGATAACCCCAGAAGTCCCTGTAATTATCATAACATTGTTTCCTGTTTTTTGCACCTAATAAGTCAAGAATCACAACAATGGCAGTTATCGTAGACATCCTCCCCATGATCCCTTTTCTCACCTCGAACGAATCATCCAAATCGGTGGTGGCAGAAGGCATCTGGCACAACAGCTCAGCAGATGAGACCGGAGATGATCCTACTTTGCCTAAACAAGTTCACTTTCAATATACATAATGTGCTTCGTCATTAATATACCTGAGTGGGCAGTTGATTCCAGCCAGAACTTTGCTCCTTGGAGAGTCTCTCCAGTCAAGTTGCTTCGCTTCATGTCTCTCCTGTGTTGGAATTGCAGACAGCCGTTTTCACATTTCATGTATTCCTCGGTGTCGACAAAGAAGTACTCATCAATTGTTCCGTCCAAATACTCTCGGGTTTTTGGATATCCGTACTAAAACAAATTCATCAGTTGAATTGAAACACGAAATTTGATATCTGTACCTTTTCAGAACACTTGGCTTTGCAGTTGGCTACTCTGATGAGATGAGCATAGTCGATTTGGATGTATGGAAGAACAACAAAAGAAACTGCGAGATTAATGGCACTCGACAGTATAAGGATACTGTACAGCCACATGCTGGTGGGAAGAATCTGCAAACTTTTGTGATGAGTACCACGCATCGGAGCGAAAAATAGGAATAAAGGAAAGAGGAGAACTCGAAGATTGCACAATTTAAGGTAATAATAATTAGTGTTGCCTTTGTGTGGTATGAGGGATGCGTGCTGCTGAGAGCTCTTGAACGGGCCTTTGTGCTTGGGACCCATCCCTCCTCACAATTCATTTCACTGACTATTTGGCATCGAAAATGAAAACGGAAAGAAAAGAGGACGAGCGGCCGTCTTTTCTGGTTCCCCACGCCAGTCACCAAATTTCCGGAGGCAGTTCGGGAATGAAAAGATTGGTCCGAATGAGGCACAACAAACACTTGAGGAGGACACAATCCGTTAACCTTCAGCAAAAAAGAGCCAGGTCTCGAGGAACAAAAGGACATGCAAATCTCCGGTAATGGTGACGAGAGAGTCGCCCATTTAGAATACAATACGTGAGAAGGTCAGATTTATGTGTTCACTACGGACTCGGGCAAAACCGACGTGGCAGATCATTCATTTCGCGTTGTGAACTGACTAACACTTGTGCCACGGGGCATCCACCCAACAGACGTTAGGATGCTGACAGCGAGAAAGAAGGGTAAGAACGGATTACACAACTGCGATTTATTGGCCAATTGCTTATTGCTAAGGTGTTCTTTCGGGAGAGATTGGGGGCCACTGGTTCTCGAAAAGACAGTTGGCGTGGTACTCGCATATATTATCGACGGCAGTAGAGCCAGGAAAAAAAAGTTGGGAAGGGATGATGAAGGGCTCTAAGAAAAGGAAGAAGTGCGAGAAGAAGTACCACGTGAAGATGAAGCCATAATTCGAATTATCTCGGATTTTCCTGCGTTTCCTGCATTTCTCTGCTTTAGAATCATGAAAAATGACTGAATACTGGATGCGAAAAAACCTTGGCAGACTGGTGGTTTAATAGAACTGTGTCGGCAGACATAATACCACCACAAAAAGTAATGAGACAGGTAGGAAAAGATGGATTTGTGGCCGAAAAAGCACTTGAAAATTATAAGGTTCAATATGCCGCTCAGGGTGAAATTTGAATAAAAGAAAGAACAAACAGAACAAACACCAGCATAGCATAGCTTGTTTGTTGCAAAGTTTGGATAGGAGATGAGGGATGTGCGACGAAATTGCAACATTGTAAAAAAACGATAAAGTTTAGAAGGGAGCAGAAAAAAGAGAGGGAGGGATAGTGCAAATCACCAGAAACTCGACGACAACTCAGTGTCCGCTCGTTATTCTGTGTTAACTAGGCCAATTCCGAAAGACACTTTCTTTCTCTCACTTTCGAATTGGATGAATTCATGCGAGAAAAAAAAGATACAAAAGATACGAGATGAGAACTGCAAGTTGAAGAAGGAACGAGTGATAGCAAAATATGGGGAACAGATTTGTATGTGCATATTTTTATGAGTGTTCTGAACGAAAGAGTGGGGAAGATAAGGAGTAAGACACCCTTCCTCCGCCACGCGTCTGCTAGTGGCATAGTGTACACCAAGCAGTGGGCGGAGACCTGGGCAACGGTCCACGGGAAGAAAAAAGCAAGGATATGCGACTTTAGGAGACGATTCCATCTTCGTTTATAGACTTCTAAGAGTTCAAAAGTAGAAGAACGTCATGAAGCAATGGAGAAACTATTCCGTCACGTTCCACTTCCCAAATTATGAACCATAGCGGTAAGATGACCCAAGGCCTCCGGGGTTAATCCTTTTTTATTACGGGTTATTTGAAAAGATAGCAATAAAACCCAAAACCCACCAATGCCGCTCTTAGAAAAAGAAACCTCACGGCGACCTGTTGGCCGCGCAAATTTATAGAGTTTACGCAACATATGAGTAAGAAGGGAGAGCAGAACAAAAAACGCCGGAAATCTGGTCATTTCTTATTCTGAGATTGCATGATTACTTGGAGGCCGCCCTACCCGTCGATGAAATGAACCAAAGAAAACAATGAAGAGTGGAGAGAACGGCCTTACCATTTAGCTTCTGTTCTGACCTTCCTGTCAGAAAGTGTTTGGTTACCGATGCCCGGCGGCACGAAAGCGCGGAAAAAGCACCTGTTGTGTCCTGCTCGTCATTGGCGGTATTATCGGAAGGGGAAAGGACCGGGAGCCGTATACCGATTAATCAGGTATGGGATGTAAACCCTTCCCGCGCACCGTGTCTTGTTCTTCGTCTTGTTCATTACCACAACAACATCCTCATTACAATCAGCAGAAGCTGCCCTAGCTGACAGCCGCTTTTGAATCGAATCCAATCCGAGAGGGACCACATCAATTAACGAATACCTGCGGCTGTCATAAACAACATATGTATTGGGAGTATACTGATGAATAATTCTGATGTGTTCTACTATGTTCCGAAAAAATCGGGGCGAGACAACTGTTGGTGTACTTCAATCAAATCTAATTTTGTCATTTTCTCACAGTTAAAATCTCGATTGGGGTTAAGAGGATCGTTTGGAAAACGGAGGATTAGCCTTGTGAATGATTGCCCGTTTCCACTACAGTTACATTTAACACCTGGGCCTGACCAACGAAAACACGCATTTGAATTAATCATCCGTGTTTTTGGTGGTTTGTTTTTGAATCTAAACTTATGATAACATGAGAATGCTAAAGCAGTGAATGGAAGATGGAACGATGTTATGAGAAGGAGAGGAGTGACCTAGGACACCGGGTGCATCCACCTAAATGCACCAATTACGATGAGTGCCCCGGAATCCAAACATTGCCGTAGGTGTTAGAAGGCAAACAATAGGAATAATTAGAGACTACGGAACGAATGTTGCGCAATTGGATCGCAGAGTGACTTCTGCGGTTGAAAGCGGATGGCATACTGTTAGCATTGTGACATCAGAGCGAGGTGTCGGATATGCGATATCGTGTCATTCGAAAGCAGCACGCAACGTGAGGCAATCAGTAACAAAAGGTTATGCAAATTTCTGTTGACTTGGTTGATTCCTTTTTACGATCCATAATAAGAGGATGAACTGACCAAGAGTACAGGTTTGACTGTGGCAGTTGGGTAGTTTTACGACAGGATTTGGCATTCACGTTTTTATCTCCGCTGAAACAGCAAACAAAACAACAAAGGCCACCAGAGGGTAAAACTGCATAACAGACAAATCACACTGGGGTGACCATTTCACCTGTCAAGACTTAGCCATGAGACACTGTGGGAATCATCACATCCGTGTTTAGTTAACACCTCAGACAAAGAAACAATACGGTCAGACATCTAACACCTCGGTGTAATGAAATGAATACCTCAGCGGATACAGGGAATATCAAAAAATTAGACGCCAGGCGAGATTGTAATGCCGACGAGAAGGATTTGAAAGATGATCCGTAAAAATGTTTATTCCATCTTGGATTAGGCCGTCAACCGGCTGCCGATGGCACAAAAACGAGAAACGCGCGGACTGGCACGTAAGTATCACATTTTGAGCCATCACTTTAAACTTTTTTCAATCGTCAGATCTGGGGGAGAGATTGGGTCAGCGAGAAGGGGACATTTGAATTATGATTAG
The DNA here is from genome assembly GCA_900883565.2 of Caenorhabditis panamensis. Classification (NCBI taxonomy): domain Eukaryota; kingdom Metazoa; phylum Nematoda; class Chromadorea; order Rhabditida; family Rhabditidae; genus Caenorhabditis; species Caenorhabditis panamensis. The sequence goes on along the minus strand of LR537749.1, from coordinate 8,963 downwards.
AATTGAGAAACAAGTGGTGTGGTAAGTGAAGAGAGCAGTTGTGAAATGAAAAACAGGAGAGGAGGGGAGAAGGTTCAGTTCAGAAAAGAGAGACGGATGAAATGAGAAGATCGAGAAGTGATAAAATAAAACTTGATTAGTTGATAGGGTTCTAAGGTTCCGATTCTCTCAAAAAACAAGGAGAGGTGTCAGGCTGTGGAAGTGTCGAGATCTGGGGGTGGACGGGGCAACCGCCGGCTCGACGAGGCTCTCACAAACCACAGTGGATGGCAATAAATCAAAGGTAGTTGGGAGGAATGTCAATGAGGAAACCAGATTCTGAGAAAGTAGAAAGTTTCTTTCAATCTACATTCAAAGATGGTGTGGGTATGCAAATGTTAAATGAAAAACCAAGGTGTTCCACGACCATAGACAAATAACCGGTTAGACAGTGTGATTGAGCAGGTAAATGATGCATAGAAACATTGGGAGGAGGAACATCTCCGTTTTGACACTTGACACTGACACGTGGAGAAAGGATGTGAAATGAGTATTCAATGAGGCGGAGAGGTTGAGCAGACTTACTGTCTAAAAAAAGGAAGAAAGTGAGAAAAGGAAACAAGGAACCGGTCCGAAAGGTCCGAAGCATGTTTGTCCGAAAGGATGTTTACTTGCTCCTGGTGTGTTGCTTCAGCTCACAAATTCAATTTCTAAAACAGAATCCGTGTAGGTTTAATGAGCTGAGCAGGATATGCAGTTATTGGTTCACTTTGTGTGCACATATGTTTTCACCAATGCCGCCTCGGCACAAAATGTGTCAATGTTGGGGATGATTTGTCGGTCGGCAGGGATGTCATTTGCACGCTTCTACTACTCCTCGTTTCGTTCTACTTTGGGTTTTCTGATGACTAAGGTCTTGTTGAAGTATATTTAGGGCTCTTCATTGTTTCAAAAACCGACAAGGGGGTCAAAAGCGAGAGAGGTTGAGCAGATGGGAATGGTGAACAAATTGGCTTAAATCTAGAGGTAAGGCCATCTGGATCATGACGATGATGATGATGGTCTTGCGTTAGTGCAAGGTGCTAATGTTACTGGTACGGTTGACATGTGTGTGGGGTACGGTTCAGGGATCCGAGGGCTCAGAAAAACAATATGTAGAAGTATGCATGAGGTCAATGGTGAGTAACTTTTCTAATCTCAGATATTGCGAGTGACGGAGGAGAGCAAAAGTGTGTGTAAAGGACGAACAACGAAGGTGAATGAGCTTCATTACAATTCCGTGTGAACGTAGTAAGTTTAGAGAGGAAGGAAGTGTGAGAAGGAGCTTGACGCGACGCATATTCTCATTTCCATAATAACCACCGGGATTCGTTATTACGAAAGATTCGACTACCAGATAGAAGTGTGATTGTCATTAACAGGAATAATGGAACGCCGTTCCGATAACAATCCGGCCTGTCACCGCATGACATTTCCTGGAGGCACTCTCTCGAAATCTCGCACTCTTCTGATGGATTTTGTCGGAGTTTTGACCGATTAGTTGGCCAACAGATGCTTCAGAGACACTTATCAAACAAACTTTGAGCACTCGAATATAAAAGGAGAAAATGATGGATTGAAAATGGGGAAAAACGAAAAGTGGGAGGAAATGCATAAAAAACCAAAATAGATATTCGAAAAAAACGGCTACGCAGTTAGTAATGGAAAAAAAACGTTTTTCTAGAAAAAAGAGTTTGAAAAAATGGAAAATTATACGTTTGGTTGACGAGAGTACATTTATTCATGATGACCTGTCAAAGAATAGTTGACACTCTCTATCCCGAAAAAGTTTGATGACTATATGGTGTGAATATGCATTTTTGAATGGGAATATCACGAAATATACAACAAAACTTTGGATTTCAATGAATTCTTTCAGGAAGAAGTCAACTATTGGAAAATTGAGAAATCTCGAAAGAATCCAATGAATGCTCGCTGATCCAGAAGAATTTGACATTTTTATACGGGATTTCTAAAGGTTTCTGAGAATTTTCGAATACTTCGTCTGTCTGAATTCAGAATTAAAGAATTCAAAATTCGAATAGAAGAAAAGCTTTGGAGTAGAAGAGAAAAGAATTGGAAATGAAGAAAAAGTCTGCTAAACACGCATTCCAAGTCCAAGTCCATGTCTACAAGGACATCATTAGGGAAGTTACGCAGTGCGTGTTCAAGGATGTTCAAATGCCACCCAGCCAGTCTGAGAGCGGAAAAAACACACAGAAACCTTCAAAAGGATGTACGTCTTTATAAGTCAATATCCGACAAGTAACCTTCAATGTCATGTTCACAATAGCCACCGAAACTAACGAGTGCCGTTGCGCAATCGGATTTCGGGCGGTGCACACGACGATATAATCATCCGTCCGTCCACTGCCGCACACAAGTTTTGACCGCTGTAAATTTGTCACGGCAAGTAAGAAAGGAGCGGTACTGCATGCCGCTACCGACGCAACTGTCTTTTGATGCGACACCGACATGGCGGCTGGTGGTTCATTGCGTCGCCATGATATTTATTCAATCGCATACCTCTCATCCACTTGATTAAGTATGTCTGTATTCAGTGCAAATAGGTTCTTCATTTTCTGGTTCATCACGAATATATGGAAAAGTGACTGAATTTTCTAGATTCTTCAAAACCCGGATAAATAAGAAACTTGCACGTAGATTTTATTATGTTAGTGAACCAAGAAAAAACCCTCAAAAAATTTATGGATGATTTTAAAAAAAGGAACAGTAGTCTGAGTTTGAACAGAAAAAACTCTGTTGGCGAACACGGTGACAGGTAAAGAAGGAGTACACAGCAAACGGTGAGAAAAAGGCCAAATCATGACTAATATTGAAGAAAGAATGAGAGCACAATGCAGGTAACAGGTAACCACTATTGCATTCAAAAGCAGACACACATTGTCTAGTTGTTAGGAAAGATATCAGTGTTTGTTACCGGAATTCGGCGAGAACAATCGAAAGGTGTCTCAAGGTTGTTGGGGTGTCCGGCAGCATTCAGGGAATGTTTCGGGAAGGTGTTGACAGGGACACTTTGGAGATTAGTGTTAATTATTTATCAGTTCTAACAAGACAATGTCATGATTGAAAAAAAAACCAGGATTTTTCTGAAAATTACAGAATGTTCACAATTTGCCGCAACGAAACTCCGGTCGTACACCAGACATGGGCGAGGCGGCGCGCATGGGCGAACATCAGGACGACTGATTTTTGTCTATCTGTAGCCTCCTTTTTTCTCATGGAATATCCTTAATTGCATTGTATTGCATCTGATAAGCCAGAGCATTTGTTTCAAAACATTAAAATTATTCATATTTTTTTCTTGTTTCACTTTTCTTCAGAATTTTGCACTTTCTCTCGGTTCCCACATCCAGTCCTCCGCCGGCTCCATCTTGTCTTATCATAAATTCCAAACCTGAACTAGTCCTCAATCACATGTTATCACATGCATTACTAACAAACTTTTTTGCGATTTACGTAAGCATTCATAATTAACGGCCATTTCTCGCAAGATGAGGGCGGCGATGATGAAAAAACGCGAGTGTTTATCAGGTGATCAGACTTGGGGTGTACCCAGAAACTCGTGCTCTGGGGCCATGTCAGAATCTGTTCAAATGATCCGTGTAGGTCTGGCGGCTAACTCTAAAACGTTCGAAGTGAAGTTTCCTAGTAAAATGACGTGTTATGGGTGCATGAAATCAGAGACCTTCTCGAAAAAATGATTCATTTCATTCTGCCGGAGACGACTTTTCCCTATTAATTATACATTCATTTCTATCTCCCCCGCTCTCATGTTTTATACCCCATTGTCCTGCAAAAACATCATACATGTGATATTAGCACTTCAGAAGACATTTCTCATTCGTTTTCCATTTCATTGAGCCATTCCTTCCCTGTTTCACTTATTCACGGGTTATGTTCAAAAAAACGAAACGAAGCGCAAGTTCCTTATTTTTTCGCTTTGAAATGTCTCATAGGAACCACTTAAAGGATCAATCTGTGCGCCATTTTTCATTTTTGCTTTTTGGGATGCCGATGCTGACTCTGACTGGCAAAACATTTTGAGGAGAGAAGGAAAAAAGAATTGAATATGCGACTTGTTTTGGCCAACTTCCAGAACACCTTTCTTCTAACATATATATCTGCATACACATGGATAAATCACAAGAGACAATGTTTTATGCGTTTCTTGAATCTACAATTTTCCATTTCTTTATGGCGCCGGTTGATGGCTGCCAATCGCCAGTTGCCACGCTGTTTGCTTTGTTTCTGCTTTTCGTTTCAGTTACCAATCCCAGACAGGCACCCACGTGTCTTTTATCTCAGTTCCACTAGGAATTTACATGGTTTGTGTTTTATTCATGTATACAACTATCGGAGACATTCCTTGTATCTTTGAATCCTGGTCGTATCATCGTGTTTTTAGAAATTGAAGAGGACCTGAGATCTGAAACCAACCCGTGTTTTTGAATTTGAGGATCACAGAAAGGAGTATCAGTGACTCCGAGTTGGTAGTTGGTCTCCCAAAATGTGTTTTCGTTCGGGTTATTCCGAAGAACCACATTAGAATTCATCCGCTTGCAGCAGTCAGAAAGTATTGTAAACAAACACGAAAATCAAATTTGCCCCGCATCATTTTTCATTTTTTTTCCGGAGAGAAGAGAAAGGTCCGGCCTGGTCTCGGACCGTGATCCATCAATCGAGTGCTATCATAAATGCTAGTCCATTTCATTTCACCTCCCCGTTTCTCTCACTTCAATTTCCTCACCCTCGTCTTTTTTCCCGAATCTCACATCAGTTGCAACCAACCCACGTACCTTGGGAAGGTTATTCCACATCGCGTGTCACACACGTCAGCATATCAGATGGACGTGATATTGTGTTTGATTACTACAAACTTTTTCCTCGTTTCTCACTCCCATAGCTGTGAGTTGTGTTTACGTCATTGGTTCCAAAGATTCGGGTTCAAATTCAAAGATTCAGATTTATAAGTACATCAAAAACAAGAGAGGCAGAGTGAACTAGACGTCTCCAGATATTTTTTTTCTTTTTCTTTTTCTACTTGAAGTCTACTGTCATAAATTTCAGAGCACTAGGATACGCTGACGCGTTTCCACGGTTACATTGCCTTACTTCTCTACTCTCTTGCCCATATCCCGAATTCCCTCATTTTTTTTTATTTTGTTTTGTAGTTCTGTTTAGTTTCACCGAAACAGAACCAACAACAACAACAAGAAACAGTCAAACTAGTCCGCATCCCATACCAAAGGACAGAATTGGCATCGAATCCAACGAAGCCTGTCATTTGCAAACAATCTATTTTCCCTTTTCTCCCCTTTCGGATTCTGTCACTTCTCCGTTTTTTCACGTCGCGAGCCTGCAGGGGAACTTTGGCTCTTTCAGGAAGATGGATGACAAGGGAAAAAGGAAAAAGAAGTTGTTCGAAAATCGCGTTGAGTTCTGTTGCCTTCAGAGGTTCCGGTTAGATGCACGATACACCTAATCATTGTGGCAACATGCACGGCCGCACTCTTTCCCTTTCCTCTTCTTCTGTTTCCTTATCGAGTTTTGAAAACCCGAAACCCGCCGAATCTCTTCTGCTCAGTTCACCGAATACTAGTGTTCAACAACAGAGAGTTCACTGATAGTTCATACACCGTACCGGACAATTCAACATTTTCTGACGTCGTAAAATCTATTTGCCCTTCATCGTTTCCGAGTGTTCTCCTACCATTCCCTCCCGTTTCTTGAACAATTTAAAAGGAAATTGTTTTGGTGTCAGTCTGGTCGTAAACAAGAAAACGACAAAAATATGTACAATTCCCGACGGTTTTCTTGTTCTCAAATTCTCAAATCGTGTTTGTCGTGCACATTTTTGCATGTTTGACACTCTAAATCCGACCACAGCGAGCAACGAATGTGCACTCATCCAATTAGGCAATTTGCATGTGATTGACTTTTACCGACTTCGGTACAAACCCCAACGCAGTTTTTTCTCATCATCCCATTAGTTCGTTTTGCTTCATCATGTTTTGTCCTCACTCTGGTTTTCCGGAAAGAGTTCTTCAAGGTACCCTAGGTGGTTTCCGAGGCGTTAGGAGTGTTTTTTTCCGAGAGAAGCGGAAGTTGCAAGTGGAGACAAGCGAACTCTGGTGAACCTTGGTCAGCTTCTCTTTGTCTCTGTTTAATTGAGCATGCTGGTCCCATTCGTTCCTTCCATTCAAAAAACCAGAAACAATGAGTTGGGTTGGAATCAAGAGAGGACTACGAGAAAACAACAACACGCAACGAAGAAGTTAATTGGCAGCTAACACAAGACACCGCAGAAACCCAAAATCCCTTTTCTGTTTCATCTAGTTCGAGTCGAGAGCAGCAAGAATTACTTTCGCTAGACCTCTTTTTCACATTTCCTTAACAAAATTTTACTCAAGGTGCAACAATGTGTGTGGTCTCCCACCCAAAAAGGCGACCAGTGATTGCAGTTTCGAAACAAATTGGGAGTGTTGGAAATAAAATGAAAAAACAACAAAAAAAGATTGACAAAATTAGATTGTTGCGCTTTATGTGGGGTGTCGTTTCTTTTAGGGAAGGGAGAAGCAATGCCCAGTGGCAACATATTCCGAAAAAATGTTGGGCGGATATATGTACATGACAAGTGAGAGGGCAAGATTTTGGAAGCAACGCGGCTATGACTGCACCAAAACTGCCACCGCAGTACGCTACTCGACACTTGACCAACAACATCCTCCTTTATTGTTGCCAATTCATTTTCCTCCAAGAACTTTCTCAATATTCTTTTACTTATCGTGGACTCTCTGAGCTTTTCTCACGTGTGCTTCCAAGCCCGCCCCCAATACTTTTGCTGACGTCCTAATCGTCTTCCCAGCTTCTTTTTGTGCATCTTCTTTGTCTTTCAATCAGCAAGGCGTGTGAAAGGCGTAGACAGAGGTCGGAAGGTCAGGGTCCACTTTTTGAACGCCGACTTTCGGAAGAAAAACCATATGAACAGCCTCATGTGAGTCTTGAAGGTTTGTGCCTTCCGACGACTATCCATTCTCACCTCGTCTTGGAATATTAACGAGCTCCACCCCTACTGCTCTTATATTGCTTATATCCCTATTCATTTTGCTCTTGCTTTTCCTTTTCGTCTCATATTTACCACCTTCCTTACACTCTCCATTCCAAAAAATATCCTCCCGCACCCCTCGAATTCCTTGTTTGTCACGTGTCTGCGTATGACATCAGGTACCTCCGTCTAGCATTTCCACCCTTCACAGAGATGCCTCCGTTCTTGTATCTGTGTGTTTTATCTCTGTGTTGAAATAAAAAAGGATGTCTGTTTGCACATTGGTCCGGGCGCCCCCGAAAATACATAGCGTCATTCTCATTCGCAAAGTGGGAGACAAGAAATTTCGATGGCTTGTACTCTCAGCTTGAGAACCTTCTTGCCTCGTTTCTCTTTCTGCGTCTCTCGACCCATTCACTCGACTCTGACTTCGGGATACTGAATCTCGAATACAGATCGTCCGGGCCATTTGTGATTCTTGCGTGCTTCTCCCTTCTTCGCTCCCCGCCTCTGAATATTCAATTATGCATTTCTCGCTCCTCGTTTTTTTCTTCGTGTCATTGAGAAAAAGGAGCGGGTGAGACAAAAATCTGCGAGGTCAGAGTATGTTAATTGAAGAGAAGTGGCTTCCTGGATGGCTGACTTGATTTCCGGCGAACACATAGCTGATGAGATGTTGCTTCTTCTACGTCTTCCTGGAACCGTAGAACCGTAGAACCTTTTCCGCAGAATCAATCAAGAGTCAACTGTGTGTCTAAGTGTGTACGTGAATTCAAGACTGACACACTGCAGGTTCAGGTTTTTGATTGTAATTTCTAAATTGTAAATTGGCATTTATCTCAAAACTGATCGAATTAAAAGGACACATTGCTGTCTGTCAGTTCAGTTCGGTTAGGGTCACGTTCTCGATTTTAGCCTTCCTTCCGATCCAACCAACGTCAATGGCGTTTGACGGCGAGAAATCAGCTGTTCGCCCGGTGGTTTCATGTTTACTCTTTGAATGCAAGCTGGGAACTGAAAGTAAAAGTGAGAGTTGAGAATTGAGACTTGAAACTGAGTTCTGGTTATTCGGACTGACTTTCATTGGATTCCAGACTTGCTAGAAATTTGAATGTAGTGGCTTGATCCCAGTAGTCATTGTTATGTTATTTTATGCTGACCAATGCAAATTCGCATTTCTGCCACAGACGGGCCCCTGCATTCCTTCCAAAACCGCAAAAACACAATAGCCAAAAAAGAATAGGACTGAGCCTTGCTCCTGAACACCGTCTTTTATTCACTTTCTCCATGTTCATTATCATCCAACCTTCCAACTAATCCTGTTTTCCCATTTCCTGCTCTTGTGTTCTCCACTCTTATCCACCCCACTCATGACGTGTTCTCGTTTGGTAAAATCTCGTTAGGCTTGATGTAGATCAAATGTTCCCAGGACAAGCGGGAGCAGGAAAGTGCGAGTGAGAACAGAATGTTTCTGAGTCAGATCTTTCGAACGATGGGAAAATGAAGTGGTTTGAGGGGAAACGTGGGCAGAGCGAGAGAACCGCACGGTGAATAGGGAGTAGATTAAGACGCCTTCAGACGCTCATGATACCCCCAATTCAAAGTGAAGAGAGAGCCATTCGCTGTCCTTATTCCATCTCTCTTCTCTTTTCTGTTCCTCAATGCACTCCGTGCGCTCATTTGAGCAAAAATAGAGCAATTAGAGAGCGCAGAGCTCGACAATTACATTTTGACACGTGTTTTCTCCCATTTCTGTCTGTTCGTTTCTTTTTCTCTCTGACACCTTCATGTTCAGACCCTGTCAACTGTTAATCTCAACCACGTATTAGTGAGATTATGAGATTAAGACACGTTCCTTGACATTTTTCAACATGGC
>LR537746.1:23236-40309 GCA_900883565.2 Caenorhabditis panamensis | reverse complement strand
CCAAGAGTCTCCTGACGAAGACTGGATCCTTTTGGATCACCCTGATTTTCCTAAGAATTTCCAATGGAAACTGACTTATCACGTAAGTTGATTGATTAGAAGACATAGTTCGTCACAAAGGTTGAATTTTGCAGGAAAAAACAGTTTTCATCAATGGCAACATTGACGATTCTCCTGGAGGATGACTTTGAGAAGTTGGACCTTTCACACAAAAGTCAAGCAAATCCATGGAGAAGTTGAAAACCGAATCTACATTTGATGAGGGAGAGAAGTCATAAATTCTCAGTCCTTGGAGAAGTTCTGGAAATGATGGACAAGAATGAGAACTACCAAAACGGAGGAAAATTTGAAGATCGGGAGGAGAACTTGAAAAAGAACGCATGGACATCAGCTCTGATGAAGAAGAAGAAGATGAGTCAAAGCACCGGACCAAGCGACTTCAATGAATCTCACTCCACCAGTTCCCAAAGCCGAGAACCAGAAGATCCGAGCAACTCTTCTGTGATACACTACGATGATTTCGTGAAGGCAACTGACGTTAAAGTTTTTTTTTTTTTCAATAAACTTTTTCGAAAAAAAAGCGAGTTTTACAATTGAAAAGTTAAAGGGGAAGCCCTGAAAGCAAGCCCAAAAATCCAAGAGGAACAAAACCCAAGAATTAAAAAAACCAAAAACAATTTTTTTTTTCAAATTTTTTTTTGAAGTAGCACTCGGCGGGTCTCGCCACGAAATCGGTTTTTGCTGTTTTCTCGTTTCTGGACCTATAAAATCTTCGAAAGATCAATAGGGTTCAATCCCATACGCTGCGTGATGAGGGCGGCAAAAGGGACCTCCAATCAGGTGGGAAACAAACGGATGTATTGATCAATTTCCTGTTATAACCGATTCCTCCGTGTTGCTAAAAGGGACCAACACCCAAGGGCTATTGATTTTTTTTTCTCAAAATGCACAAGATGTTCACGACAAACCAAATTCTCCAGGAGTTTGAGGAGAAAAAGAGGATCCATCAAATGCAACTCGCAATGCTTTATGTAAGTTGATTTTTGTTTTTTTTCCTTCACTTTTTTCTTAATACATCGACTTTTTTTCAGAAGCAACGTCAATCAGCCACAAAGGAGGGCAAACGGAGGGCAATTGCCCGGAAAATCAACAAGTTGGTCGAAGACTGGAATCAACAGCACCAGAGCGTGATCCTCGCCAATTACCATGACCTTCATGGTATGACAAAGGGAGGAGCGATCCACTATGTCAAGAGACTAGTGGAGATGGCGATGAACAAGAAAGGCAAGACGATCATTCGTCTGGAGACTGGAAGAGGCAACAACTCCCCGGGATATGTGCCAGTGATAAAGATGGCTCTTTTGGCCATTTATCAAGGTGTAAAAGGATGCCGAGTTGGATTGGAGCCAGGGAACAACGATGGGATTGTAAGGATCACTGTTTGTTGATTCATCAATTGTTTTTTTTCTTCTTTTCTCCGGTTGCTTTTTCCCTGTGTTTTGTTGTTTTGTTCTGTTGTTTGTTTTCTGATAAACCTTCCCTATTCAAACTGCCTAGTTTTGTGTTTTTGAAGTTTCTTGACCCTAAAACTTGACTTCAAAAGACCCTGGATCTTTGAAACTTTGCCTGGAACTTTGCACAGGACCATGAAAGCGCTGGAGGATCAAAATCCTGGACCGCCAAAATATGGGTTTCAAAATCACTGGATTCTGACTGTTTTGGATCCCTCTAGATCCGGAACATTTCAAAACACTTCTTTTTTATTAACTTTATTTATTAACTTCTTCTTGTTTTTAATTTGACGTAGTCATTAACATACAAATGAACGATAAAGACGAGATCAATTGAAAACAAGAAGATTTTTTTTGGAGTTGGGTGGATCCGAAGGATCTTTTAGTTCATCCAGACGTAGAGGTTGTACTCTCTCTGCATTCCGTAGAAGATTCGGGAGAGGGCGTCGACGTGGTGCTCAAATGGAAAGGTTAGAGGATCTTAGAATGCAGGGATCTTGGGATGATGTTTAGGATCTCTAGACTAGCTTATGCTGTCTTATTACTGCGGTCACGCAAAGTGACCCTCGGCAGGTCTCGCCACGAAATCGGTTTTTTGCTGTTTTCTCGTTTTTGGACCTACTTTTTTGAGTTTTTTCTGATGAAAACGGATAGAGAAAAGAATTTGGAACCTAGAAATCGTTCATTCGACCAGAATAATTGAGTTTTTCATTGCGATTTACTCATTTTTGTGATTTTTCCGATAAACAAGTCAAAAACACGAAATCTGAAAATTTTCCATGAAAACTGAAAAGTTTCGGTTGAACTGACTATTAACCGGTTTCAAATCCTCTATTCTATCCAAATTCATTGGGAAAATTTGCAAAAAATCGGTTCAAAATCGAGAAAACAGCGAAAAACTGATTTCGTGGCGAGACCCGTTTTGTGTGACCAGTGAGCAAAAACAATGTTTTTTGCTAATTACATTTCATTTTTTTAATGGAAAAATTAATTATTCAAAAAATTCGATGATAATCCCGTGGATTATGAGATTTAAAAAATTGAGAAAAATTGATACAAAAAAATCAGAAAAAATTCAGAAAAAATTGACGAGATTCAAAATTGATTAGAAACCTTTGGAAATGTTTTTTTTTATGAAAAAAGACAAATTAACGATCATTAGAAGTCCTTGGAGACATAGACAATGGCGTATCAATTGCAAGTGACGGATTTGGAGATGGATTTCCGGGCGCGTTGAGCATTGCGTAGGTGCGGTTTGTTTCGATTTGATCTGCAAGAAAAACATTCAAAATAATGCTCTGAAAGCCTCCAATTTCATCTAACAAAAAAATTTCAAAAAAAAATTTTTTTTCAAATTTTTTTTTTCCAAAACCCACCTCTAACCATCGCCATGTAATCTCTTGCTACCGATGACTCCGAAAATTTCTTATTATTGCTGCTAATCATTTTTAATTGAGTGTTAACGTGCAGATCTGCCCATGCTGTTTCTATTATTTTCTGAAAAAATTTAAAAAAAATTGAAAAAAAAAAATTTTTTTTCATTTTTTTTTTGGACTCACCACATAATCCCCAGAATTCATGACCTGGATTTGGGGCACAGGGATTTGGGGAGTTTGAGTTGGAGATGAGGGGACTACAAGCCAGCTGGAGAATGGTAAAAGACCTTGACTGAAGTGAATAGTTCCAGCTGCATTAGACCCAGCTGGTTCGATTGGGATGTGGAATGCTGGGATGGAGGGGGTTGGTGGTTGGTCCTTTTTCATGTTGGACATGGTCTGAAAATGAGTTTGATTGAAAATGATTATGATATTCGGAATGAGCGTAAAATTCTGCGACGATTGATACTAATCATGATCGTTTTTGAAGAGATTTGAAAATTTCAAATTTTCGATGTCATCTACAGATTCAAATTTTTTCTACATTGGTTCCTAGCACAATACACAAAATTTCGTATTGATATTCAAACTCAGCATGAAATTCTGCGTTAAATGATACCTATCATGACCCATTTCGAAGAAAATTTGAAAACTCGAAATTCTGGGATTCAGATGACCTTGACGAAGTTCGGAAGTTCGGAAATTGTCAAATTTCTTTAAAATAGGTCATGATAGGTATCATTCAACGCAAAATTATGAGCTGAATATGAAAATCAGCAAGAAACCCTATCATCTATTGTCGTTTTCAAAGTTCAGAAATCAAAATTCTCAAATTTCTTCGAAATATTTTTTTGAATTTTGAAACCTGGTAGATTTTGTTCAAAACGATTATGTTTTTCAAACTCAGCGTAAAATTTTGCGTTGATTGATACCCATCATGACCTAGTTTAGACAATTTTGAAAAATGGACCTTGTAGCTACCGGGAATTGTAGTGTCAAGGCCCCCTTTTCTCAATTTTCAAATTTCTTCAAAATAGGTCATGATGGGTATCAATCAACGCAAAATTTTATGCTGAGTTTAAAAAACTAAATTGTTTTGCATAGATCCTACTAGGTCTTGAAATTTGAAAACTTTCAAAAAAAATTTGACGTCAAAAATCTGAAATTTTCAAATCTCTTCAAAACAGACGATGTTTAGTATCAATCGACGCAGATTTTGATTTTGAACAGCTTAAACAAAACCAAAACCCGTAAAACCCAAAATCCAGAAAGTTAGCTCTCAAAATCTGATTCTTGATCACTCAAGTTCAAGGATTCAAAAACCCCATGATTTCGTATAGTTGATAGAGTGATAAACAAGAGCGAGCATGATAATGAGCAGTTAGTTAGTGTGGTGTGACCAGTCCCTCATGGGCTTATACTCGGAATCAGAAAGAATTTGGAATTCGTGAGAATCACGTTTCAGATCATGTGGTTTTTCGAGTCTTTTTTTTCTAAATAGTAGAAAGCTCCGAAAACTGTGTTTTTTCTAGCTTATTTGCATTTTTGAACACATGAATCGACAGATTTCAATGCGCTGAGCAACTTTGCAGTTGAAAATTTTTGCTAATTGAGCTTTCTAAGGGCAGTTTTAGGCTTTCAAAGTTCTGAAAAAGTCCAGGTTTTGATGTTTCAAAACCATTTTTTGAGCTTCACAGATTTTTCTAGACGGTTTTGAATAGTGTTTTGAAAAAAACACAACTAGTTCTATTAGTTAAAATTAGTTTTGTAAAAAATTGGCAAAAATTTTATTTTTCTTTTTTTGGATTTTTTTTCAAAAAATCAAAAAATTTTCAAAAAAAATTTTTTTTTTGAATTTTTCGAAAAAACGCTTGAAAATGATAGTATTAGATGTTATTTGTCTAAAACAGGTTTTGGAATCAACTAAACCACTCTAGAAAAGGCTCAAAAAAAATTTCAAAATTTTTTTTCACTTTTTTCGAAAAAAATCAAAAAAAAAATTTCAAAAAAAATTTTTTTTTTTTCGAAAAAAACACTTGGAAATAATTGCTAAGGTTGTGTTCTGTCTAAAACAGGTTTTAAAATTTCTTAAAACACTCTAAAAAGTGCTCAAAAAAGCGTTCAAACATTGAAATTTGGGGTTTTTCTGAATTTTGGGGGGTCAAAAAAAATCTCCGTAAAAAAGCTCAATTTGCAAAAATAAAAAATAGCATTGTAATTTGAGTTAGCGCAAAAAATTTCGTTAATAATCTAAAAAAATTTAACTCATTACAATTCTTTTTGAAATTCAAAAAAAAAATTTAAAGTCAAAAAAAAAAAATTTAAAGTCAAAAAAAAAATTTTCAAAAAAAAATTTTTTTTTTTGAAATTTTTTTTTTGAGATTTTTCTAACCTTTATTAGGCTCGTTAAAAATGTCACTCGACTCGCCATTTTTACTCATTCACTTTCCCCGTCTAAATGTCCTTTTACTCTTGATGAAAGAAAGCGGGTATAAGGTGTAAGGTGTAAATTTGGAAATTTAGAGAAAAAGAGCAAAGGCTCTTTTTCCGGCTCCAAAAGGTGTGTAGGGCAGCTCGGGCTCTCTCTTTCGCTTCTCTAAAACCTTTAAATCTCTCGTTTTTTCTCTGCGTCTCTTCTCTTTTCTCGTGTGTTACTATGGTGATTCTGGACAGCCGGAGCTTCCTCTTTTTCCGAAACCGGATTTGATGTTGGTTGATTGAATTTTGATGGATGACGCTTTTTTGGGGGTTTCTTTGGGTTTTGGAGCGGGTTTTTTGCACTTTTTGGGGATTTCTTTATAATTTCTGAAAGATTTTTGAGGGTGGGAAACAAAGTGCTAAGCGTGGGATTTTTTAGCTTTTAGAATATTCTTGGAATTTTAGATTTGTTAGTTATTCAGCTGAAAAAAAAACAGTTGAATGTTTTCAAAATAACTTCAGCAGAACCGGATAATTTAAACTTTCTTTCGAATGCAAAATTTTTTTTTTTTGAAAATTGAAAAAAAAAAGTTCCTAAATTTTTTTTTTCTAGCTTTCAAATTTTTTTTGAAATTCTATGAAGATGTGTTGTTTTTTCAATTCAAACCCAATTGAATGTTTTCAAAATAACCCATCAAATAAAACATTTCAATTTTTTGAAAGCCCAAAAATTTTTTTTTGAAATTCGAAAAAAATTTCAAAAAAAAATTTTTCCAAATTTTTTTCAAATTGTTTCCATGTTTTTCAGTTGCTTGGTTTTTCTTAAAAAGTGCAATTCAGGTACTTACTTTAACAAAACGAAAAATTTCAACTTCAAAAAAAATTCTAAATATTCGAAAAAAAAATGAACATTTTTTCCTAATTTTCAGAAAAATCCTTTGAACTAGGAAGATTTGATTTTAAAACATACAAAAAAACAAGCATTTTAGTGAAACAACCCTGAAAATGAATCACTTAAATTTTTTGAAATCCAAAAAAATTTTGAAAAAAAACATTTTATTCTTGATTTTTTTTTCAATTTTTTCCGATTTTTTTTCGAATTTTTCAGTAATTTAGCAACATGACAGTGATTTGAAAAACTGAATTAGGAACAGAAACAAAAAAAAAATTTTTTTTAATTTTGAAATTTTTTTTCACTTCATTTTTCACTTCAATTTTTTTTTTTTTTTTCATATTTTTCCTTCAAAAAACGTTTTTTTTTCAGCTTCCACCGCATCTCAAACATGGAACAAATTGGAAAAACACTAAACTTCTTCGCACACAAATTCCAACGCAAAAACTATTCCCCGATAAACACTTTGGATCCGAATGAGCAATTGGCGGAGAAGTGAGTTAGTCCACAAAAATGTGATGAAAATGGTGAAAAATAGGTTAAAAATGTTTAGAAAAATTTTTAAAATTTCAAAATCCTCCTAAAAAATAGGAAAAAAGAAGGGGAAGCGTTCTATTTCATTTTCATCCAAAAAAGGGAACAAATTCAAATGGAAATGGCCAAGAATAGCTTGACGAGGCGCCTCCTCCTTCACCATGTCTCTGCGTCTCTAACCGTCTCTGTACTCTCTCGCCTGGGCCGCGCCAGCGGCCCAAACGAGGCATTGCGGTGAGGTTAGAGACGCAGAGGAAAAAGAGGAAAAAGGCAGATGTCCTTTCCTTTGGAGGGGAGGAAATGAGGGGTGGGGGAAGGAGGAGAAGGGGGAATTTATGTATGAGGGGAGGAAAAAGAGGGGAACGGACGGATACGGGTGAGGAGGGAATTTGGTGTGGTTGAGCCGAGGGGAATGGGCTTTTAGGATGATTGGTTTGGGACCTTTTTAAAGGTCTTAAAAGAGGGGATTAGGCCTTCGAAAATATTTTTTCTAAATTGAGAGTAATATTGGTTTAGTGTTTTTCATTAGATTTTGTGTTAATTGAAAAAATTTGAAAAAAATTTTTTTAATTGAAAAATTTTTTTCATAGGGGAATTTGATTTTTTGAAATTTTTTTTATTTAACAGAATTTGAGGAAAATAACAATGTTTTTCAAAGTTAGAATTAAATTTCGCGTTGATTGATACCCACCATAACCTATTTTGAAGAGATTTTGAAAATTCAAAAATTCAGATTTTCGAAGTCATCCAGATTGAAAATTTTCAAACATTCCGGAAACCTTACTGGATTTGAGCAAAAAAAACATTGTTTTTTAAAATCAACATGAAATTCTGCGTTGATTAATACTCATTATAACCTGTTTTGAAAAGAATTGAAAAATTCAATTTTTTAACGTCAGCTGGATTTTTGGATTTGGATTTTTTTGAAAATTTTCAGAAACCGGAAGGATTTGAGCAAAATAACATTGTTTTCCGAGTTCAACATGAAATTCTGCGTCGATTGACACCCAAAAAGACTTATTTCGAAAAAATTTAAAATTGGAAAATTCAGATTTTTGAAATCATCTAGACTTTGAAATTTTCGGAATTTTTTTTTAATCTTGCAGAATTTCAGCAGAATGACAATGTTTTTCAAAATCAGCGTAAAATTCTGCGTCGATTGATACCCATCATGACCTATTTTAGAGAGATTTGAAAATTGAGAAAAAGGGGGCCTAGAGGCTACAATGATCCCCGGCAGCTACAAGGTCCGGTTTTCAAAATTTCTCAAAACAGGTCATGATGGGTATCAATCAACGCAGAATTTCACGCTGAACATTTATCCAATCATGAAACTTGCTGAAAATGCGTCTTTTCCAGAATGCGAACTTCCCGTTCCTCCCATGGCCGTATAATCCGACCCCTTGAACCCGCTGCAGCTCACTCACAAACCATCAACACAATGGCAGTCATTCGATCAGGAATGGTGCTTACTGGAGGCCAAGATGGCCTTGCATGTCTCACAAACACTGATAATGGAGAGATCCATCAAATCTGGAATAACAAGACCGAAATCAACAAATTGTGCTATCGCCACTTCAAGGCAAAGCACTCATTGATCACTGGGAACAAGGATAAGACATTGAAGTTGTGGATGTTCAATGGGGAAAATATGGATGAGCCAGTGATGGTTTATAGAGGACATGACTTCCAGGTCACAGGGGTGGTCAGTTTGGATGGTGAGTTTGGGTTTTTTTTCAAATTTTCCAGAAAATTGAAAGGGATTGGGGCGATATCGTCTTGTTTTTCGAGTTCAGCGTAAAATTCTGCGTCGATTGATACTAATCATGACCTACTTTCGAGGATTTCGAAAAAAGAGCTCTAGAGCTCCGTGAGCCCCAGAACCAAGGATCGTTGTGAATGTTCAAAATCAACCAACCCACGTCATGTTTATACTCAATCCACGCCAAATTTTACGCTGAATACAAAAAACTCCTTCAAACTTTCAGAAAACCACTTCATGAGCGGCTCTCCAGGCTGGGTGATCTGTTTAGGACTTTTCGGAGGAGGACTAGGCTCTTGAAAAACTGTTAAGAATGAAAACAATGCAATTTTTCAATCTCAGCGTAAAATTCTGCGTCGATTGATACTAATCATGTCCTATTTTAGACGATTTGAAAAAATGGGTGCCAGAGCTCATTGAGCCCATGAGCCAGAGTCAGGGCTCTTCGTCATTTCTCAAAATCAACCAAATCACGTCATGATTATACTCAATCCACTCCAAATTTTACGCTGATTTTGAAAAACGCCTTCAAACTTTCAGAAAACCACTTCATGAGCAGCTCTCCAGACTGGGTGATTAGTTTAGAACTTTCTGGAGAAGGGCTAGGTTCTTGAAAAACTGTCTAGAAGGAGAACAATCCTATTTTTCAAACTCAGCGTAACATTCTGCGTTGATTGATACTAATCATGCCCTATTTTCAACAACTTTGAAAAATGGATCTTGTAGCTCCAGAGCTCATTGAGCCCGAGCTCTATGAGCCAGGGCTCTTTGTGAATTTTCAAAATCAACCAAAACCGGGCATGATTATACTTAATCTACTCCAAATTTTACGCTGATTTCGAAAAACGCATTGGAACTTTCAGAAAACCACTTCATGAAGCGTTCCCCAGACTGGGTGATTAGTTTAGAACTTTCTGGAGAGGGGCTAGGTTCTTGAAAAACTGTCTAGAAGGAGAACAATCCTATTTTTCGAACTCAGCGTAAAATTCTGCGTCGATTGATACTAATCATGACCTGGTTTGGAAACTTTTAGAAAAAGGGCTCTGTAGCAAGAGCTCCGCGAGCTCCAGAGCCGGGGTTTTTTATGGATTTTCAAAATCAACCAAACCAGGTCATTATTATACTCAATCTACGCCAAATTTTATGTTGAATTCAAATCTCACAACCATCATTTGAAATTTTTAACTATGTAGCTCTAGAGCTCCAGTGCTCCGTGAGCCCCGAAACCAGGGCTCTTCGTGAATTTTCAAAATCAACCAAACTATGTCATGATTATACTCAATCTACCCCAAATTTCACCCTGATTCCGAAAAACACCTTCAAACTTTCAGAAAACCACTTCATGAGTGGCTCCCGCGACTGCACAGTCCGTCTCTGGGATGTGGAGAGAGATAAACACGTCAGTAGAGAGTGCATGAATCGCAATATCATTACTCACATGACCTACAACTCTGCAAAGAATCTAGTGGCTCAAACGTCAGAAGACAGAAGCATGAAACTATGGGATCCTAGAACCATGAGTGTTGCCATAGAGTTCTCCAGAAAGGCTAATATTCAGATGTATTGTGAGTTTGGAAGTGAGGACAGAATCTTCTCTTGTTCCAATGGCTTCAATCATACTGGGTGTGAGATTACGGTACGTTTTAGAGGTTATTGACTCCTCTGAACAATAGAAATTGCAGTCTTATGACACCAGATTCCCTCGAAACCCTCGAGAAATCCGAGGGCATGAAGGAAATGTCACTTCGTTGGCTGTAGTGCAGATGGATGGCGCGAAGAAGATGTTGGCGTCGGTGGCAGCTGATAAGCATATTCGATTGTGGAGAATTGAAGAGAATGGGGAGGATGGTAAGTTTTTGAAAATTCACATTTTTGAGAGCACCTGAAACCAGATTTTTCGAAGTTTCTTAAAATATAGTTGAATTTGAGCAGAACAACATACATATTTGAATTCAGCGTAAAATTCTGCGTCGATTGATACTAATCATGACCTAGTTTGGAGAAATTTGAAAAATGAGTCCTAGGAGCTCCAAAGAGCTGAGTTTGAAAAACAATGTTATTTTGCACTAATTCTTCTTTATTTTAAAAATGTTCCAAAATTTGAAAATCCGGATGACAACGAAAATTTGAATTTTTGACTTTTTCAAATCTCTGCAAAATGGGTCATGATGGGTATCAATCAACGCAAAAATTCACGCTGCGTTTGAAAAATAATGTTGTTTTGCTCAAATCCTGCTAGATTTTGAAAATTTTGAAAAATTTCAAAATCTAGATGACTTCGAAAATTTGAATTTTCGAATTTTTCAAATCTCTTCAAAATAGGTCATGATGGGTATCAATCAACGCAAAATTTTACGCTCAATCTGAAAAACATTGTTGTTTTGCTCAAGTCCTTCTAGACTTTGAAAATTTTCAAAAATTTCAAAATCTAGATGACTTCGAAAATCTGAAATTTTCAAATTTTCAAATTTTTCCGAACTAGGTCATGATGAGTATCAATCAACGTAAAATTTTACGCTGAGTTTGAAAAACAATTTTATTTTGCTCAAATCCTTCTCGATTCCGAAATTAGGGAAAAATTGGAAATCCAGATGATGTAAAAAATTTGAATTTTTGAATTTTTCAAACCTCTTCAAAATAGGTCATGATGGGTATCAATCGACGCAGAATTTTACGCTGAATTTGAAAAACAATATCACTTTCATCATTTCAGTCCTAAAACCCCTCTGGAACGAAGAAGTCCCATTTGAAGCTGACAATCTTCAAGTTTGCTCTTATTCTGATGGACAGTGAGTTGAAAATTTTCACTTGAAACATGATTTTCTAGGGTTAAAAAGTATCGTGATTCTTTCAGTATCATTGTCTCTGGTGGAAAAGGTCGTCTGATCCACTACCAAGCGAAATTAGCAGCTCAACGAGTGATTCTGGATGTTCAATTGATGCAGAAACCAAAGTCAATGACGCAGTCGAGCAGTTCTCATGTTTTGAGATAATTCTGGGGCTAAAAAACCCTTTGAAAAATACTGAAAAATTTCGAAAAAAAGCCCAATCCCGAGCCTTTCCCTCTCCTGTTCTCTCCTTTAGCCTGTGATACTTGAAACATAATTTTTCGATTTTTTTTTCGATTTTTTCAAATTTTTTTTTCAAATTTTCAAATATTTTGCTTGTGTCCTTGTGATTTCTCCTTTTTCCTCTTCTTTTTCCATATTATTTGGTCAAAAATTATCAAGAATAAAAGTCCCTGGATCCAAACTTTGAGGATCCTTCACTTCCTTTTGTAATTTTCTTCGAAAAAAATGGAAATTAGCCAAATCAAAAAACGAAGCTAATTTTCTTTTGAAAATGTCACTCATTTTTGTTATTGTCACCTAGTAATTTACTAATGAGGACTGTAACATTTTTGTACTGAAATAGGAATAAGGGGGTGTTGATTTGGGTAATAAAATGACACAAATCAAGATTTTGTGTT
Organism: Caenorhabditis panamensis; assembly: GCA_900883565.2. Lineage (NCBI taxonomy): Eukaryota > Metazoa > Nematoda > Chromadorea > Rhabditida > Rhabditidae > Caenorhabditis > Caenorhabditis panamensis. Next base: position 28,347 of record LR537746.1, on the reverse strand, counting down.
TTCTTAAAAAATTTCAGAAATGGGTGAATTGATCATTTCTAGGTTTCAAATCTCTTTTTTAATCAGATTTCACAAGGAAAACTCAAAAAAATCGGCTCAGAATCGAGAAAACACGAGAACGGGTCTCGCCACGAAATCGGTTTTTTGCGGTTTTCTCGTTTTTGGACCAATTTTTTTGAATTTTTTCTTATGAAAACGGATAGAAAAAAGAATTTGAAACCTAGAAACAGTTCATTCGACCAGAATTATTGAGTTTTTCTTTGCGATTTACTCATTTTTTTGATTTTTCCGATAAACAAGCCAAAAACACGAAATCTGAAAATTTTCCATGAAAACTGAATAGTTTTGGTTGAACTGACTATCAATCGGTTTCAAATTTTCTATTCTATCCGAATTCATTGGAAAAATTTGAAAAAATCGGTTCAAAATCGAGAAAACAGCAAAAAACTGATTTCGTGGCGAGACCCAGAGCAAAGAACCTCCAGAGATCAAGCAATCCGAAAATGCTTTTTAAAGCTCTTTTTCCTGTTATCAGCATTTCTTATTAGTCACTTATTGTTCTCCTGTGATAAGTGTGACTGATGACCTCTAATCTCCTCTCCCCCGCCTAATCTCATGTTCTTATCAATGAATAGCCTCTGATTAATGGCCTGGCATTTGAACCTTGTTTTTGACATTGACAAGCAACTGATAAGCTCATTCATAAGATGTAAAATAGACTGATAAACTGATAAACACCACAAGACAAAAAAACAAGGATGTCTGCTGGGCACTGACCCGGAACTAATTCCGCAACATTTCTTGTAAAAAAGACCCTAAAGAATTGAAAAAGACACACACAATTTTCCAAGAATTCCCTGAATTCCTGAGACAATTCATTAGAATTCATCGAAACTTTTTTTCCCTCACTTTTCCACGTTCCCAATGTGTTTTAGGAATGCATGGTTGATCAATTTTAGCAAAGTTTGAGGTTTCTTATGACTCATAGAAAAGCATCCTCGAAAGGACAAGGTGGAGGAAAAAACAACACAACATTTGTCATGTTTTGTTTTTTTTTCATGCCCAAACTTTTTTTATTGTGTAACAAAAATGACGTCAATTTTTCGGGCCTCGCCACGAAATCAGTTTTTTGCTGTTTTCTCGATTTTCAACCAATTTTTTCAAATTTTTCAATGAATTCGGATAGAATAGAGAATTTGAAACCGATTGATAGTCAATTCAACCAAAACTTTTCAGTTTTCATGGAAAATTTTCAGATTTCGTGTTTTTGGCTTGATTATCGGAAAAATCACAAAAATGAGTAAATCGCAATGAAAAACTCAATAATTCTGGTCGAATCAACTATTTCTAAGTTCAAAATTATTTTTCTATCCGTTTTCTTAAGAAAAAATACAAGAAATTGGTTCAGAAACGATAAAACAGCAAAAAACTGGTTTCGCCGAAGTCTCGTCTTGGCGGGTCTCACCACGAAATCAGTTTTTCGCTGTTTTCTCAATTTTGAACCGATTTTTTTGAAATTTTTTTTATGAATTCGGATAGAATAGAAAATTTGAAACCGGTTGATAGTCAGTTCAACCAAAACTTTTCTGTTTTCATGGAAAATTTTCAGTTTTCGTGTTTTTGACTTGTTTATCGGAAAAATTACAAAAATGAGTAAATCGCAATGAAAAACTCAGAAATTCTGGTCGAATGAACTATTTCTAGGTTTCAATTTTTTTCTATCCGTTCTCATCAGAAAAAATACAAAAAAGTTAGTCCAAAAACGAGAAAACAGCAAAAAACCGATTTCGTGGCGAGACCCCCTAACTACAAGCTACAAACTACAAACTACAAATCCATCCACCTACTCGTATTTTTGTTTACCCAAAATAAATCTAAAATACGAAGAGCAAAATGAGCCAAATTATGAGGATTTGAAGGGGAAGGAAGGATTTAGATGAAATGAGCAGAAGATTTGGCCAATTTCCAATTTTCCTAAAGGTTTGTTTACTCACATTTTGGATGAGAAATATCACGAATTTTAAAGAAAGGGACCTATTTTTGATGTATTACTCATTTTTATCATTACGCCAAAGGTTGCTTATAGCTGGCTTATTATCAAGTTTTTTTGGCTTCATTAGCAAGAATATCTTGTGATATATGAGCAAGCATGACGGAAAAAGAATGATCAGGTTGGAATCTTTAGTGCAAGTTTTTTTCGAAATTTTTTTTTTCGAAAAAGCTCAAAATCCCATGTTTGTGGACTCATTTGAAGGGGTTTTCTGTGGTTTTTAGAAAATTCAAAAAATGATAAAAATAGATTTGAACTTCTACTATCAAACCTGATAAAATTCTAAAAAATTCTGGAAAAAAAAAATTTTTGATGAAAAATTTTTTTTTCAAAAAATTGAAAAAAAATTGAAAAAAAAATTTTTTTTTGGATCTTTCAGATTTTTATCAGGATTGATAGAACAAGTTCAAACATATTTTTAACACTATTTGGATCTTCTGAAAACCACTTTTGCTTGGAAAAAACCGCTATTTCCAGTTAGTACAACGCTCCAAAAGTACCCAAAAGTACTCAATATACCCGTAAACACTTGAATTCCGCACTTCTTTGCACCCCAATTCAACCCAAAACACTCATAACTCAAAATTAAAAGTTCTAAGCTCCTCCCTTCCTCATATTTTCATAACCATGACATCACACCTAAAAGTGGGCGGAGCCTCCTAGACATCACATTCCCAAAAAGGGGCGTGCCTTTTCTCATTCTTTGCGTGCTTCCCATCCCGCAGCCGCACAACTTCTTGTCCTTTCTTTGGAATCCTCTAGTTTCTCACAGAAACCAGAAAAATGTTGTTCTTCCTTATTCTGCTCATCGCCACGTCTTCAATGATGATGGATAATGTGGAGGCGGCGAGGACTATTCCACAGGTAATTTGGCAGTGTTATTTGAAATCAGCGTAAAATTCTGCGTTGATTGATATCCATCATGACCTATTTTGAAGAGATTTGAAAAATTCAAAATTTCAGATTTTCGATGTCATCTAGATCGGAGATTTTCGAAAAATTTTGAAACCTAGGAAGAGTAAGACAAAATGACTTTGTTTTTTAAATTCGACGTACAATTCTGCGTCGATTGATACCCATCATGACCTAGTTTGAAGAAATTTGAAAATTGAGAAAAAGGGGCCCTAGACGCTACAATGATCCCTGGCAGCTACAAGGTCCATTTTTCGAAATTTTTAGAAGTAGGTCATGATGGGTATCAATCGATGCAGAATTTCATGCTGAGTTTAAAAAACAAGGTGGTTTTTCACAAATCTTCCTAGATTTTAGAAGTTGAAAAAGTTCCAATGTTGATGATGTCGAAATTTTTGAATTTTTGAATTTTTCAAATCTCTGCAAACTAGCTTATAATTAATCTTGATCAACACATCATTTCAAGTTTTTTTATTTTTAAAACAAAAAATCATCAAACAGTGCTAAAATTTGGGCTCTTCTCGGGTCCCGTTCCCAGTCCCAGCTTCCTTCGAAAAAATTTCAAAAAAACGCGAAAATTAGCATTTTTCCATCCCCATCCAACGCCCATAAATCCTCTAAAAAATGTGAAACGGCACCGCCAACCCAAAACCCCATAAAAATCGCAATTTCTCAATTCCCCTCCTGACCCGCGCGGTTTCAAAAAATTTTATGACGTAATTTCGCTGTTTCTATACGTTTCCGGGGGTGAAAAATGGGTAAGAAAGCTAAATTAGGACAGAAATTAGAGTTGCATCGATGAATTCTTGATGTTTGAAACTTTTTGAAACCTTTTGAGAGTCGGACAATTAGTCATCGCATTGTTTCTCGGGAGGGAGGAATGATCAAAAGTTTGCGAGTTTTATGACTTTTTGATGGGTAGAAATGAGGGAAATAAGAAGGGGAATAAAAGAGTTGAAACTTAAAGTTAGGGAGGGAGGGGGAGGTCTAGACGAGGAGTTTCTGGTCTATGGCCTGAAATTCAGACTGGATTAGAACCTTCAGGATGATGTTTTTATACGGTTTCTTGTTGTGTTTTGTGTTTGGCACAAAAATTTGCGTAGATTGATACCAATAAAACCGTATTTTGATAAGATTTGCAAAATTCAAATTTCCGACATCATTCAGATTGGAAATTTTTGAAATTTTTCAAAATCTCGCAAGATTCAAGGTGAATAACATTGTTTTTCAAACTCAACGTGGAATTCTGCGTCGATTGACACCCATCATGACCTACTTTTGAAAATTTCGAAAAATGGACCTTGTACATGTCGGGGATCATTGTAGTGTCTAGGACCCCCTTTTCTCAATTTTCAAATTTCTCCAAACTAGGTCATGATGGGTATCAATCGACGCAGAATTTTATGCTGAATTTGAAAAACTGTGACGTTTTGCCTGGATCCTTCTAGATTTTGAAAAAAATTTCAAAATTTGGAAATCCAAAAATCCAGCTGACATTGAAAAACTGAAATTTTTAAATCTCTTCAAACTAGGTCATGATGGGTATCAATCGACGCAGAATTTTACGCTGAGTTTGAAAAACAATGTTGTTTTTGCCCAAATCCCTCTAGATTCTGAAAAATTTCAAAAAATTGAAAATCCAAAAATCCAGCTGACATCGAAAATCTGGATTTTTCAAATTTTTCCAAACTAGGTCATGATGGGTATCAATCGACGCAGAATTTTATGCTAAATTCAAAAAACAACGTTAATTAGCTCAAATGCCACTAGCATTGACAAAAATTTGAAAAAATTCAAAATCCAAAAATCCAGCGGTCATCTAAAAACTGAAATTTTCAAATTTCCCCAAACTAGGTCATGATGGGTATCAATCGACGCAGAATTTTACACTGAGAACAATAAACACAACCATTTTTTACTAAACTTAATATTTAGGCCTATTCCGGAGTGGAGCCCGGAATCCAATTCGAGTTGCTCACCGCAAAACGCGGCGACGGCTACGGATGGAACGACTGTGAGTTCTCTCCACTAAGCTGTCTTCTGAAGCGTCGACGACGATCAGTCTTCTGATTCCGAGGATTCTACAGGATTCTACAGATGACACCCTAATTATCGTACAACTTCCAGTGTTTTGACCTTTCTTGACCCC
>LR537746.1:0-23225 GCA_900883565.2 Caenorhabditis panamensis | reverse complement strand
CCCCCCCCCCTTTTTTTTCTAATTTACTTTTTTTGTCTGAAACGAAAAAAATTTTGAATCAAAGCTATCAAAATCTTAACCAATTTGGCCCGTAACAACATTCCGAAATTCGTTAATTGTCTATTTTCTCAAATTCTCATTCCTTATTTTGTTTTATTTATCATCATCATCGAGCGAGCGTTTTTGTGACCATCATCCATCCAAAAAAGACCTGAAAATCAAACGGAAAACCCCCCAAAACCAAACAAGATCCTTTTTATGTTGAAGTTGATGATTTTGAAATAAATCATGTTTTATAAAATACTACTGCGGGTCTCGCCACGAAATCAGTTTTTTGCTGTTTTCTCGATTTTGCCTAAAATTTTCGGAATTTTCTCCATGAATTTGGATAGAATAGAGAATTTGAAACCGATTGATAGTCATTTCAACCATAACTGTTCAGTTTTCATGGAAAATTTTCAGATTTCGTGTTTTTGGCTTGTTTATCGGAAAAATCGCAAAAATGAGTAAATCGCAATGGAAAACTCAATAATTCTGCTCGAATGAACTATTTCTAGGTTCCAAATTCTTTTTTCTATCCGTTTTTGTTAGAAAAAATTCAAAAAATAGATCCAAAAACGAGAAAACAGCAAAAAACTGTTTTGAGCGTCAAAAACGGAACTTTTAGCAAAACACATTTTCAATTGGATTATCAAGTTATGTTTCTGGTTTCTTTGTCTCTCAACAAAATTAGGAAAGTATTAGACAAAATTATCTACGTCAAACTGAAAATAATAAGATTTTAGATTTTTTTCCAAAAAATTGGAAAAAACAGCAGAAACAAGAAATTTTAGGGGGTCACTTGGCGTTTTGAATTTTATCTCAAGAATTAAAAAAGCTAGCAAAAAGTTGTCAACTAGTGATTTGTAGAGCTGTTTTTGGGCTACGAAATGGTATGTTTTGTTTAATTTTTACGCTTTTGGTTGATTTTTTATTATTTTTCAAAAGTTAAACATTTTGAAAAAAAATTTTGGGGTTTTTTTGTTTTTAGAATTTTATCTCAAAAACCAAAAAAGCTACAGAAAAGTTGTCAACTAATAATTTGTAGAACTAGTTTAAATCTAAAAATTTCATCTTTGATCTGATTTTTAAAAAAATTCATTAATTTTTTATGATTTTTACACTACCATTCAATCAGTGCTTTCTAACAAAAAATTTTGAGGGCTCTCAAATTTTTATTTTTTATTTTTTTTAAACACAACAAAATGGAATTTATAGAACATTTCAAGTTCTACAACTTTTTAGTTGATCACTTTTTGCTATCTAAAGTACTTTTCTAGTTATAACAATTCCAAGAACCCTCCCCTTCCAAATTCGAATTTCCCTAAAATTCACCACAAAAACTAAACTAATTCAAATAAATGTCACCCACAATCAAGACTCCCTAGAGACCTCAAATAGTTTTGTTCCCTTTTGTTTATGGGGCTTTTATGTGCCCCTAAACTCAAAATGGATGCATTTTTTTTCTTTTCCTTATCCACGAAAAAAAAATGGCGAAAAAGACAAAACGAGAAGTTCCGATTTGATTTGTGAGAAGGCAAAGGCACAATCAGGAGCGTTTCGGGGCACAACTAGCGCTTTGTTTTGCAACTTTTTAGTATTTTGTGTTGTCCGGATGATGTTGGGATTTTTCCCGAATTTTTGAAAAAATTTGAAAAAAAAAATTTTTATGAAAAAAATTTTTTTTTTCAAATTTTTTCAAAATTTTTTCCAAGTTTATGTACTTGTTTTAAAGGCTTATCCTAGTGTTTCTAGACTTTTAAACCCTCATAAAAAATTCTGCACACCCCTACTTTCCTTGATTAACCCAACCTTCATTATGCTAAAAACTAGGAATTCAGATTTTTTTCCACTTTTTTTTCTTTTTTTATATTTTTTTCCAGTGTTTCAATGATCATTTTTATTCGGTTTTTATGACAAAAACTTGTCACAGAACCAGTTTCTAACCGAAATTTATGATTTTTTGATTCACTCTTTTTTCCATTTTTTTTTTCATTCCCCCTCCAAAAAAAGTCTAGACAACTGTTCCTTCTCGTAAATCCTTTTGGAAAATTGTTTATAAAACTCGCAAATTTTCAAAAAATTGCCATGATTCTCCCTTTTCTCCCTGCTAATTCCTTTATTTTTCCCAATTTTCTCGAATTTTTCGAAAATTTTTCACACATTTTCCATCGTACACAAGTTGGGACGGAGGGGCTATAATTGGGGGTGTTTCCTTTGCTGGGAAGATTTATTTATTTATTTATGAATGGATTTTGAAGTCTGGGAAGGAATTTGAAGTTTTTTTTTAAATTCTAAAATTTTTTTTATAGTGAAAAAAAATTTTCGAAAAAAAAAAAATTTTTTTTCAAAATTTTTTTTTTTTCAATTTTTTCTTTAACTGACGTGTCTGAAAATTTTTTATTTGTAGTTTCCATTCATTTCCAATAGTGATAATTTTTCAAATTCTAAAAATTTAAAAAAGTGAGAAAAAAAATTTCAAAAAAAAAATGTTTTTTCAAAATTTTCAGAGAAAAACTTTTTTTCGAATTTTTTATCATTTGATGTGTCTAAAAAAATTTGAATTAAAATTTCATCAAACTCATAGCCATGGAATTTTTTTTGAGATTCTCAAAATCAAAAAAGTGAGAAAAAAATTTCGAAAAAAAAAATTTTTTTTCCAAAATTTTCAAAAAAAAGTTTTTTTCGAATTTTTTGTCATTTGATGAGGTCAAAAAAAACTTTTGAACAAACTTCAAAATTAATTATAATTATGAAACATTTTTTGAAGTTTTCTAAATTCAAAAAAAGTAAAAAAAATTCAAAAAAATATTTTTTTTTTTCGAATTTTTTTTCCAAAAAATTTTTCATCATCTGACGTGTCTAAAAAACGTCTCAAATCTTTGAAACACATGTTACTTATTTCTCTCTGATTTTTTCTATCTCTCCCCAAAGCCAATTGTCCTTTTTTCTCCGAGAGAGAGAGAGCAAATCTAGAGGAATCAATCATTTCTTGGTTTTCGCCTTCGAAAAGTGATTTTTTCAATTTTTCAATTTTGATTTTTCGATGAATTTTTGATGAATTCTTGATGTTACAGAGTCTCCAAACATGATGTGAGCATTTTAAAAATTCCACAAAGAGTGCGAAGATGATAGGCTATCATTTTTCACTTTGTCTGCAAAGTTTCCACGTGACCAACTATCAGTTTTTTGCTTTTTTCTCGATTTTGAATCAATTTTTTCAAGGATCTTTAATGAATTCGGATAGAATAGAGAATTTGAAACCGATTGATAGTCATTTCAACCGAAACTTTCCAGTTTTTCAGCTAAAATTTTCAGATTTCGTGTTTTTGGCTTGTTTATCGGAAAAATCACAAAAATGAGTGAATCGCAATGAAAAACTCAATAATTTTGGTTGAATAAACTATTTCTAGGTTTCAAATTCTTTGTTCTATTCGTTTTCATCAGAAAAAATTCAAAAAAATGGTCCAAAATCGAGAAAACAGCAAAAAACCGATTTCGTGGCGAGACCCGCCGAGGGCCACTTCGCGTGACCGCATCGGTTTTAGCGGTTTTCTGATTTTTTTTGTAATTTTTTGTTAAAAACGGATAGAAAACAAAATTTGAAACCTAGAAATAGTTCATTCGACCGGAATTATTGGGTTTTTCATTGCGATTTACTAATTTTTGTGATTTTTCCGATAAACTAGCCAAAAACACGAAATCTGAAAATTTTAGCTGAAAAACTGAAAAGTTTTGGTTGAATTGACTATCAATCGGTTTCAAATTTTTTATTCTATCCGAATTCATTTAAAAAATTTGAAAAAATTGGTTAGAAATCGAGAAAACAGCAAAAAACTGATTTCGTGGCGAGTCCCATTGTAGGCTACAATTTCAAAAAAAGTGGAAAACTTTAGAAAATTATTTGTATAAGTAGGTCAAATTGTCGCAATGTTTCCGAACTTTTCACGACGTCACCAAATACTCCACGTGACATAGATTCTAGACTGCAATTTTCAAAAAAGTCCCCCCATTCCATCATCCCATCAAAATCCGCAATCGTACCAATACCACTCGGACACCCCTTCCTGCCTCACCTCAATCTCCATCACCTCCTCTCTTTTTCTCTGTCTTTCTCCTCGATCTTCACACTCTTTTCCTCTTTTACACTTGATGAAAAGAGCCCCGAGACGAAAGGGACACGGGACACGGGGCCGTCGGTCCTCCGTTTTCCCATCATTTAGTGTGCTCTTCTGGTGGGGATTTTGTGCTGTTGGAGTTAGAGACGGGGGGATTGATTTTTGTATGATTTTTTGGATTTGACAGTTTACTTTTTGTTGTTTCTTTTTGTTTTTGGGCTTGATTTCTAAAACTTTCTTGAAACTTTTATTGAACTTTTGGAAGTCTGTTTTTTTTGCAAAGCCTTTTGCACTTTTTATTGTTTTGAGCCTTTTTGAAAAATCTCAAAAAAACCGAAAATCCGGTGTTTGAGGACCCATTTGAAGGGGTTTCTGGTGGTTTTCAGAAGATCCAAATAGTTTTAAAAACAGATCTCAACATTTTCTATCAGTTCTGATAAAAATCTAAAAGATTCCGGACAATTTTTTTTTTCGAATTTTTGAAGTCTTGAAAAAAAAAATTTGAACAATTTTTTTTTTCAGAATTTTTTAAAATATTATTTTTCATTTTTTTTTGTTTTCAGAAAATCTGAATAGTGTTAAAATAGATTCAAATTTTTCTTCTGATTTTGATAAAAATCTAACAGATTCCAAAAAAAAAAATTCGCATTTTTTGCTGATTTTGAAAAAAAAATTTTGAAAAAAAAAACTTTTTTTTTGAAATTTTTCAGTTTTTTTATCACAATTTTCAGGCATTTCAATGATTTCCAAATAGTGATATAACCAATCTGAAGATTGTTCATGAATCCTAATACAAATCTGAAAAATTTCAAAAAAAAATTGTTTTGAAATTTTTTTTTTCTCTGTTTCTTTCCCAAAATTTCCCTCCAAAAATTCCTCAATTTCTCTATATTTTGACACATTTTGTCTTGTCATTTTCAAGATTGATGAGCAATGGAAGAAAGAACAACTGTTTCCAAATTTCCGCCCCGACAAAATTCTTTCCACCAGAAAAGTGTAGTTGGCTTCAAGTTTTTCTCTTTCTGACTCAATATTTTGATGTGTATTGATTGATAGGTTTTGTTTTCTGTTTTCTTGAAGCCTAGGTCACCTAAAACAAATTTTTTAGGACCCTTGGCAAAATGCCAAGAGTCCCCATTGTTTACACCCCATTCTCTCTAACTCACACCTCGTTCGTTTTTATTGCATACATTCGACGAGAGAAAGAGGGGGAGAAAAAGTGGATTAGATAGAATTGGAACACTAAAAATATGGAAAATCCTTTTTTTTCTATTTTTCCTATTTTTCCTTTGGAATTTTCCTTTTTCCCGCATTCATTTGGGGCCCATTTTCCTCTCAATAAATCTTCAAGTGTTTTCCTTCTTTTTTCTTGAAATTTGGAGATAGAACTCTTTGTTTTCCTTTTTTGAGCTGGAATTTATTATACAAAAAAATTTGAAAAAAAAATTTTTTTTTTTTCAAAAATTTTTTTTTCATCGAAAATTTTTCAATTTTCAGTTCCCATTCTCCACATTGGAAATTCGGTCAAAATTGCGAAACAAGAGCTAAACGGTCGGACGCCTCCCGATATGAGGCCCGACCAGGAAGGTACAAAAAAAGTGGCCCTCGGCGGGTCTCGCCACGAAATCGGTTTTTTGATGTTTTCTCGTTTTTGAACAGATTTTTTCGAATTTTTTCAATAAATTCGGATAGAATAGAGAATTTGAAACCGATTGATAGTCAGTTCAACCGAATCTGTTCAGTTTTTCAGCTAAAATTTTCAGATTTCGTGTTTTATCGGAAAAATCACAAAAATGAGTAAATCGCAATGAAAAACTCAATAATTCTGGTCGAATGAACTATTTCTAGGTTTCAAATTCTTTTTTCTATCCGTTTTCATCGGAACAAATTTCAAAAACTAGGCCTAAAAACGAGAAAACAGCAAAAACCCGATTTCAGTAAAACTAAAAATTGAAATTTTCAGATGGTACCATCACAAAAACCTCGCCGACCACATCATTCTGGACTCGGATATGGGCCGGCGTGGCCTTGCTCCTCCTCATTTTGCTCCTTTTAGTTCTAGGCGCCGCTATTTATTTTTATATCAGTTATAAGGACAGTTCGGATGTGTGTTTGACGCCGGGCTGTATCAAAACTGGTTAGTTTTTAAAAAATCCAAAAAAAAACCTAAAATTTTAATTTTAGCCTCCGTGATACTCTCCTCCATGAATGCATCCATTGATCCTTGTGAAGATTTTTATGAATTTGCATGTGGACAATGGATAAAAGGACACCCGATTCCTGATGATGCTCCGAGTGTTTCTAATTTTGAAAATCTTGGTCAAGATTTGGAATTTGCTCTGAAAGGTATGTCTCAAAGAAGTGCCCCTCTTTTCAATTTGTCATAACTTTTCGAAAAATGGTCCGTTTGAGCTCATCTTTGGACAGAAGATAGATGAGATTATCAGTTTTTTGTTTTCAAGTTTGAAAACAATATTTTATATCACTGATTAGGTACATGATCAGTCAAACGAACCATTTTGCGCAAAAATACTACAACTGGCAAAAAAGTTGGCAATCAGTTTTTTGGATTTTTCTAGTTTCTGGACCTATTTTTTCGAATTTTTTCTGATTAAAACGAATAGAAAAAATAATTTGAAACCTAGAAATAGTTCATTCGACCAGAATTCTTGAGTTTTTCATTGCGATTTACTCATTTTTGTGATTTTTCCGATAAACAAGCCAAAAACACGAAATCTGAAAATTTTAGCTGAAAAACTGAACAGTTTTGGTTGAACTGACTATCAATCGGTTTCAAATTTTCTATTCTATCAGAATTCATTTGAAAAATTTGAAAAAATTGGTTCAAAATCGAGAAAACAGCAAAAAACTGATTTCTTTGCGAGACCCGCCAAGTGTCACTCTGCATATTCCCATTTTCCAGAGCTTCTGGAAGAGGACGAAGAGCTGTATGACCATGAAACGTCTGCTGTGGGCAAGGCAAAGTACTTTTATAGTCTTTGCTTGAACGAATCCGAGATTCTGGACAACTGGAGGACCACTTTTGATGAGGTTGTGAAGAGTTTTGGTGGATGGCCGAGTCTCGGGCATCCGTTGAATTTGAAAGAAGCGTCGATTGAGAAGTTGTATGGTACGTTAGAAGCTCTAAAACCTCTGAAATCTCTCTTATTTTCAGCGGATATGGTGTCAAAATTCAAGGCCGATTCTTTGTTCAAAGCCACCGTTCAACCGGATGACAAGAACTCACAAAGACATGTTCTTTTGGTTGGTTTTTTCTTTTTTTACCCATTTTTTAAGGTGAAATTTATCTTTTTTAGATTGATCAACCTCAATTGAACCTATTTGCACGCGATTTCTATGTAGCTGCTGAAAATGAAGAGAGGATGGCTTATTTGCAATTGATACGGTAAACGGACTCTCGCCACGAAATCAGTTTTTTGCTGTTTTCTCGATTTTGAACCGATTTTTTCACTTTTTTTCAATGAATTCGAATAGAATAGAAAATTTGAAACCGATTGATAGTCAGTTCAATCAAAACTTTCCAGTTTTCATGGAAAATTTTCAGATTCCGTGTTTTTGGCTTGTTTATCGGAAACATCACAAAAATGAGTAAATCGCAATGAAAAACTCAATAATTCTGGTCGAATGAACTATTTCTAGGTTCCAAATTATTTTTTCTATCCGTTTTCATTGAAAAAATTTCAAAAAAGAGGTCCAAAATTGAGAAAACAGCAAAAAACTGATTTCGTGTGACCGCAGTAATATTTTACCTTGATTTCGACAATTTTCTGATCTTTCAGTGACGTTCTGATCCTTCTCAATGCAAATAGAGATTCTGCTACAAATGATGCCAAAGAGATCATTCATTTTGAGACTGCACTTGCTAATGTAAGTTTTAAAAAAAATTTTCAAAATTTTTTTTCAAATTTTTTTTCAGATAACAATGGCTGATGAACAACGTCACGATATTGCCGAGTTGTATACTAAAGTCACACTTGGAGATATGTTAAGACAATTGCCGAATTTTAATTGGGGAACGTTTTTCAATCACATGTTCAAGGATCTTCATGATAAGGTGGGACCTGTGGAAATCAGTTTTTTGCTGATTTCTCGTTTTAGGACCAACTTTTTTGAATTTATTCTGATGAAAACGGATGGAAAACAAAATTTGGAACCTAGAAATAGTTCATTCTACCAAAATTACTGAGTTTTTCATTGCGATTCACTCATTTTTGTAATTTTTCCGATAAACAAGCCAAAAACACGAAATCTGAAAATTTTAGCTGAAAAACTGAACAGTTTTGGTTGAACTGACTATCTACCGGTTTTAAATTTTCTATTCTATCCGAATTCACTGAAAAAATTTGAAAAAATTGGTTCAGAATCGAGAAAACACCAAAAACCTGATTTCGTGGCGAGACCCATCCTAAAAATCGCTTTTTCAGAACGGCAAGCAAATAACCTTTGATGAAAACACAGAAGTTGTCGTTTACGGTTTTGAATTCCTCAAACGACTTGACCAGTTGCTTCCGGATTATCATCCAAGGTACTTTTTTGTTTTTCAAGTTTTTTTCTAATTTTCATTTTGTACATTTTCAGATTAGTAATCAACTATCTAGAATGGTGTTGGTTCTTCAAAACTATGTTAAGAGATCTTCCAGATCCATTTGCTTTGACGATTTTCAAGTTTTACAAGTCATTGAATTGTAAGTTCTGTTGTTTTTGCTCTATCAAGATTGAATTTTCAATTCATTTTTTTAGTGATGAATGTCCAAAAAGTGCGTTGGCATGGTTGTGTGACCCGTATCAATAGCCTAATGCCAATGGCGACGTCGGCGATTTATGTCAAAAATCATTTTGATCATGAGGCGAAGCAACAGGTTTGTAGGGAGGATTGAAAAAAAGCCTGAAATCCGATGTTAGAGGACTCATTTGAAGGGGGTTCTGGTGGTTTTTAGAAGATTCAAAAAGCGCAAAAATTAGAGCTGAGTTTCTACTACAAATTGTGATGAAAATCCTGCAGAATTTGAAAAAAAAAAAAATTTTTGAAATTTTTTCAACATTGAAAAAAATTTCATGGAATTTTTTTTCAGAATTTTTTGAACCTTCATAGGTTTTATAAAAGAATTTCAAATTTTTATTTGGCACTACAGTGTTTCTTATGAGTTTCTACTATCAATCCTGATGAAATCCAAACGAATTTTGAAAAAAAAATTTTTTTTTCAAAAAGTTGAAAAAAATTTGAATTTTTTTGCATTCTTCTAGATTTTTATGAGAATTGATGAAAGAAATTGAAACCTCTTCCTAACAATATTGGATCTTTTAAAAACCACCGGGAACCTCTTCAAAAATGTCTTCAAAATGTCGATTTTGGGACTTTTGGGCCCTCAAAGTCTCAAAAACGCCCAAAATCAGATGTTTGAGGGCTTATTTGAAAGGGTTTTTGGTGGTTTTTAGAAAATTTGAATAACGGAAAAAAGAGAGCTAAATTTCTACTGTGATTTGTAATAAAAGTCTAGAAAAATTCTGAAAAAAAAATTTTTTTGGAATTTTTCATTTTCCTATCAGCTTTGATAGTAAGCGTTTAGATCATATTTTTGCATTTTCTAGATCTTCTGAAAACCACCGGGAACCTCTTCAAAAATGTCATAAAAATGAAAAATTTGGGACTTTTGGGCCCTCAAAGTCTCAAAAAATCCCAAAATCAGATGTTTGAGGACTCATTTGAAGGGGTTCTCGGTGGGTTTCAAAAGATTTAAATAGCGGAAAAAAATAGAGCTAAATTTTTACTATAAATTGTGTTGAATAACCGGCAAAATTCGGGGAAAAAATTTTAAATTTTTTTTTTTCATTTTTTTTTCAAAACAATTTTTTTCGGAAAAAAAATTTTTTCCTCAAAACCTGTTAGAATTTTATCAGGATTAGTAGTCAAAGTAAAAACCTATTTTTTGCACTATTTGGATATTTTGAAAACCACCAGAAACCCCTTCAAATAAGCCCTCAAACATTCGATTTTGGGCTTTTTTGAGACTTTGAGGGGGCTCAAAAGTGCTTTTTGGAAGCGCTCTTAGCAAATATGCAATATATCTACAGATTCTTGATCAGCGCGTTGAGATCTATCTAATAACATTTTACAGGTCGAAGAAATGATCTCCCTAATCATGGAATCCTTCGTTGACCTTCTAGTCAGTGAAGATTGGCTAACCAAGGAAACCAAACAATTCGCCAAACAAAAAGTCAACGAAATGAAGCGCAAAATTGGCTATCCAGACTACCTAAACGACCCGGCGGCAGTAAACCAAGAGTACAAAACGTTTACGGTGTATCCTGGACACTACTACAAGACAAAGTTCAGTTTTTATGAGCAGTACCAACGAGATGTTTTGGAGAGAATTACGGAGCCAGTGGATCGGGAAAGATGGGTGGCTGGAGCTGCATTGGTTAACGCGTTTTATAGCCCAAATACCAATGAGATTAGTGAGTTTTTCAAACCTAAAAGAGCTATGAAAAAAACCTTTTTTTTTAGTCTTCCCCGCTGGAATCCTGCAACCCGTTTTTTACAGTAAAGATTTCCCATCTTCCATGAATTTTGGAGGCATTGGAGTAGTGATTGGACATGAAATAACTCATGGTTTTGATGATAGAGGTATAAAAATGAAAAAAACAACACCAATACCGTTGAAAAAACACGTTTTAGGAAGACTCTACGACAATCTTGGAAACATTCGTCAATGGTGGGACAACGCGACCATTTCCAAATTTGAGCATAAGGCGCAATGCATTGAAAAGCAGTACTCTAGCTATGTCCTAGAGCAAATCAACATGCAGATTAATGGAAAATCCACGAAAGGAGAGAATATTGCGGATAATGGAGGCCTCAAACAGGCGTACAGGTAAACTGCGATCATCGGTTTTTTGCTGTTTTCTCATTTTTGGACCAATTTTTTTGGATTTTTTATGATGAAAACGGATAGAAAACAGAATTTTTAACTTGAAAATAGTTCATTCGACCAGAATTTTTGAGTTTTTCATTGCTATTTTCTCATTTTTGTCATTTTTCCGATAAACAAGTCAAAAACACGAAATCTGAAAATTTTAGCTGAAAAACTGAAATGTTTTGGTTGAAATGACTATTAATCGGTGTCAAAATTTCTATGCTATCCAAATTCACTGGAAAAATTTGAAAAAAATCTGTTCGAAATCGAGAAAACCGCTAAAAACCGATGTGGTCATGCAAGTGGCCCTCGGTGGGTCTCGCCACGAAATCGGTTTTTTGCTGTTTTCTCGTTTTCGACCAATTTTTTTGGAATTTTTCAACTGAAAACGGATAGAAAAAAAATTTGAAACCTAGAAATAGTTCATTCAACCAGAATTATTGAGTTTTTCAGCGATTTACTCATTTTTTTGATTTTTCCGATGAACAAGCCAAAAACACGAAATATGAAAGTTTTAGCTGAAAAACTGGAAAGTTTTGGTTGAACTGACTATCAATCGGTTTCAAATTTTTTATTCTATTCGAATTCATAAAAAAAATTAAAAATTTTTTTCAAAATCGAGAAAACAGCGGAAAACTGATTTCGTGGTAAACTGCAAAAATCCCAACCCAAAACTTCAATCTGGAATTTTCCGTTTTTCAGAGCCTACAAAAAGTACGAAACAATGCATTCTCGTCCGCCAAGGTTGCCGGGAGTAAATCTAACGCATGACCAACTGTTTTTCCTGAACTACGCCCAGATTTGGTGTGGAACCATGAATGATAAGGAGGCCATCAGGAAGTTGAGGACTTCGGAGCACTCTCCGGGACCGATAAGGTTAGTTTAGGCTTTTGTTTTTATGTTGTTAGACAGAGAATTTTGTGCTAATTACGAATCTGCAATTTATTTTTGCTGAAAACGCTTTCTAACAGGAATTTTGAGCTTTCAAACTTGAAAGTTCAAAATCTCAAAAAATCCTAAAATCAGATGTTTGAGGACTTATTTGAAGGGGTTCCCGTTGGTTTTTAGAAGATCCAAAATGTGTTAAAAGTAGATTTGA
Organism: Caenorhabditis panamensis; assembly: GCA_900883565.2. Lineage (NCBI taxonomy): Eukaryota > Metazoa > Nematoda > Chromadorea > Rhabditida > Rhabditidae > Caenorhabditis > Caenorhabditis panamensis. The sequence continues at coordinate 11,034 of LR537746.1, read as the reverse complement.
ACGTTTTCTATCAATACTAATATAAATCTGAAACATTTTGAAAATTTTTTTTTCCATTTTTTCGAATCCTAAAAAATTTTTTTTATGAAAAAATTTTTTTTCCAGAATTTTTCAAAAATCTTATAAGGTTGGTCAGTAGAAATTCAGATCTATTTTGAACACTAATTGAATTTTCTAAATACCACCTGGAACCCCTTCAAATATAGCCTTAAACATTTGATTTTGGGCTTTTTTGAGACTTTGAGAGTTCAAAAGTGATTTTCAAAAAGCGCCTTTTGCAAAAATAAAAATGCATATTCGTGATCTGCATGTCAAAATCTATTTAAAAAACTGTAAAAACTAAAAAAAATAAGCTTAAAAAAGCGGACTTCCCAAAGAATGCTATTTCGAAGTGATGGCCTAACTTTTGGTTTGTCGGATTCTAGGCCACCAAAATTTTTTTTCAGGATTAGGCATTTTTAGGCTTCTCTAGAAGCTTTTTTCACTTGGAAACAATCTAAAACAACTCAAAAACTGCATTATTTTCAGAGTAAAAGGCCCACTTTCCAACAGCCACGACTTTGCCAAAGCCTATCACTGCGTCCCCGGAAGCCCCATGAACCCCATTGAAAAGTGTCGTGTCTGGTAAAAATTTGAGCTAAAAATTGCTAAAAAATGTCAAAACCGTTGTATTTTATCCCGATTATTACTTATTTTCCTTTTTCTATTTTTTCCCACCCAAATTACCCCCACTTCCCATACCAATCTCATGGTCTCAAATTTCCCCAAATTTTTCATTTTTTTTTTCCGAAAATATTGTCTCTGAAATGTGCCACAATGTGTTCTTCTTTTTGCCATAAAATGTAGTTAGAATTTTTCCACATTTTCCTGTATTTTTTACAACCCCTCCTATTTTTGCAAATTTTTTTTTCAAAAACCATTTTTTTCGAAAAATAAAAATTTAAAAAAATGTTCATAAAATATTTATTGAGATCAGATCAAATCAATACTTCTTCAAACTCATTCTGGTGGTCATCCCACTAAAAGTGGGAGGACCTCCATGAGCATGTTCAGTGTTTTTTCGGTGTCTTTGACGAAGCTTCTCGTCGGGGAGTTGGTAGCAGGAACAGGAGGCGAGCTGGAATTTTGAAAATAACGGTTCTTTGCTGTTTTCTCGTTTTTGGACCAACTTTTGTGAGTTTTTCTAATAAAAACTGATAGAAAAAAGGATTTGAAACCTAGAAATAGTTCATTCAACCAGAATTATTGAGTTTTTCATTGCGATTCACTCATTTTTGTGATTTTTCCGATAAACATGTCAAAAACACGAAATCTGAAAATTTTAGCTGAAAAACTGAAAAGTTTTGGTTGAACTGACTATCAATCGGTTTCAAATCTTCTATTCTATCCAAATTCATTCAAAAAAATTTGAAAAAATCGGTTCAAAATCGAGAAAACAGCAAAAAACTGATTTCGTGGCAAGACCCTGATCGCAGTAGTAAAAAAGTCTAGGAATCTTTTGGAATTTTTCAAAAAATTTCAGGATGTTCTGGAACCTTCTAAAATGAGTCTATGAGCGTTTCGAAATTTTTTAAAAATTCTTAGGAGTTTCAAAAATTTTTCAAAAAAACCCATAAACCTTCAGAAATTTTTTAGAAAATTTTCGAAAAATTCTAGGAATTTCTAAATTCCTTCAAAAAAATCCATGGTCCTTCAGAAGTTTTCCAAAAACTTTTAGAATCATCTGGATTTTTTTGAAAAGGTTTATGGAATTACTATAGAACCTTTTAGGATCTTCTGAAATTTTTTAAAAAGGATCAAGAGACTTTCTAGGACTTTTCAATTCTCTAGGACCCTTTTGAAAGGGATCCGCAATTTCCTAGACATGTCTAACACTCACCGATACATTATCCGACAATGGCAATCTTCCAAAATCATCGTCTGCCGATGGATCTCCGACTCTCACCAATCCTTGAGCCGCTAGAATTGCTTCCCTAAACAATCAAAACCATCATTTTTATCATCATTCTATCAACTTACTGTTCATCTCTCCTCTCATCTTCAGTATTCATCGTCAGAAACCGGAGAACCAAAAGATTCATGGCCGCAGAAATGACTGTCAATCCAAACAAAATGAATACAAGGGAAAAAACGACATATTCCGGTTGGGTTTGCAGAGATCCTCGTTTCTGGAGAGCCACATAATCCCCAAAACCAATAGTTGTAAGGGTAACAAAACAATAGTATACAGCATCGAAATAGGTCCAATTTTCATAGCTAGAGAATGCAAAAGCCCCTCCGAAAATCAGAAGGCCACCCCAGCCAGTACAAATAACAATAAGATCGGATGAAGTGACGACTGGCTCCTTGCCAGCAGCTCTACGGACGAATCGGAGAAGCTTTGCAGCGAAGGTGTTCATTCTTTCACCTGTAAAGAGGGATTTAGGAGGAGTTGAGCAAAATGACATTGTTTTTCAAATTAGCCGTAAAATTTTGCGTTGATTGATACTCATCATAACCTATTTTGAAGAAATTTGAAAATTTTGAAAATTCAGATTTTTGACTTCTTCCGGATTTTCAATTTTTTAAAATTTTTGAAAACCTAGAAGGATTCAAACAAAACAGTTATGTTTTTCACGTTTAACATTAAATTTCGCGTCGATTGATACCCATCATGACCTAGTTTGGCAAAATTTGAAAATTGAGAAAAGGGGGGTCCTAGACGCTACAATGATTCCCGGCAGCTACAAGGTCCGTTTTTCAAAATTGTTCAAACTAGATCATGATGGGTATCAATCGACGCAAAATGTTATGCTGAGTTTGAAAAACAATGTTATTCTGCTTGAATCCTTCAAAATGTTGAAAATTTTCAAAAAAAAAATTTTTTTTCCAAAAAAGTTAAAAAAAATTTTTTGATCTAATTTTCACAAAATTAGTTCTAACTATTAGAACTCATTGTTTTTTATTCAAAACATTATTCAAAACCACTTGAAAAACTCTCTAAAACTCTAAAAACGATCCTAGAAAATCAAAAGTTGGGATTTTTCGGGTTTTTAGGAGCCAAAAACGTCTCTTAGAAAGCTCATTTAGTAAGAATTTTGAACAGTAAAGTTGCTCAGCGCATTGAATACAATAGAATTTTGTTCTAAAAGTGAACTCACCAATGCTTTGAAACATAATAAGCCCCAATGGAATCCCAGCCAACGCATAAAGCATACAGAAAATCTTCCCAGCATCAGTCATCGGGGTACTGTGCCCATAGCCAATTGTAGTGATAACAGTAGTCGCGAAATAGAATGCTCCACTAAATTTCCATTGATAACCAGCCTTATGAGGCACTGATTTCACAATTGTAGCCTCCAAAATCTCATAATCCGCATTTGACATGTTGTACTTGGTTTTCAGCTTTTCTCGCACTTTTTGGACTAGTTTTCTCTGAAAATTTCATTTTTCTAGTAGATTTTGATTTTAAAATTAACATGAAGTACTCTCTTACCTGTAAAATTTCATTTTCTGTCTCCAACGCGTCAAAAACCGCAGCTCCAACTAGCAAATATGTCAAAGTGCACACAATCAGTGATAAGGTACGGATGTTTTGGCGTTTCATCTTGGAATGGTTGAAAAACTGTTGAAATAAACAAGAAAAATCAATATATTCCTCTGGAAAATGCAGAAAACGCAAAAATTCCCCAGAAACACACTAAAAAGCCGGCGACACGAGCTCTGTTACACATCTCATCCGGTGGAGTCCGAGGGGTGAAAGAGTGTAGGCAGGGTGGAGACGTAGAGGGAGAAATGGACAAGAGATAGTGATGATGGAGCGGAAAATTGAGGAGAGATGAATTGAATTAGAGATGAGGAATCAAAAAATTTGATTCAGAAGGAGTATACCCTAATGCTTCAAGATCAAGTTTTTGGGTCTTCAGGTTTTGGGAACGTTTTAAAAAATGAATGGGTGAGTTCAAAAATTGAAGCTAAAATTTTTTTGGTACATCAAAACAAGGCCAACATTTTGTTAGTTGACAACTTTTTTTTAAAACTATTTTAGATTCTGAGATAAATGTCATAGAAAAATGGTACTAGAAAATGCAAATTGAGAGATGGGAGGGGAGGTTGGAACCGTTATAACTTGAGAATCACAAGAGATATGAAAAAGTGGCCAACTACAAAGTTGGAGAGCTAAAAATTTTCTATCTATTGTTTATTGTTTCAAATCACAACAATTAGACACAACAGTTTTACAGCTGTTGAAAAATAATGGTAAATCGAACATTTTTGGCTTGATTTCTCATTGGATTTGATCAAAGCTATCAATTCATTCAACAATTCAAATCACCCATATAAAACGGGGGCGGATAAATATTCAAAGTGAGAGTTTGGGGGCATTTACATGGAAAAGTGCAAAAATTGTTTGGGACGGGAACGGGGTTTTGAGGGCAAACTTGGGGGCACAACAATCAAGTGGGAAGATGAAAATGAGGGATACATCGGGTTTGTAGAGCATTTAGAGAGAGGTCTTTATGTCCCAATCCGTCTCGTTGATGTTCAGATCCTTCAGTGCGCGACGAATCATCCTCTTCCTTTGTCCAGACATTTCCGAGAGTGTTTTGCGACACGTTTTGAAGAACTTCTTGTCCTTGATGACGTCCTCAAAATCCATTGAGCCGATACCCAATCATTCCCCCATTTCCTGAAACATTTCCAGTTAACCCTTCACTACTGTGATCTGTTTGTACGTACCTGGAGCACTTTGCGGCAAGCTTTGAAGAATCGCTTGTCCTTGACGACGTCCTCGAAACTCATCGAGCCGATGACTTTGTAGTTCTGGATGCGGAGCAGTCGGTCAGATCCGAATCCGATGTTTGGAGAGTTGTACGTCTTGCCGACGGCATTCAGGAACAGGTACTGGGCGGCCAGATATTGATTTTGCACTGGGACGATGTAGAAAGGCTCCTGAAACCAAAAGAAGTTAGAACTAGACAAATAGGTTTTGGTTATACCTCTATCAGGTCCATCCTTATCGAATTGTGACAGTTGATCTTGTTGCCTCCGTGTTCCTCCAGCCACTCCGCGACCTTCTTGCCTTTCTCTCCATCCTTGACCGAAAACTTCCAGTAGCCAGCGTTGTTGAAGCAGTTCGGCTGCTTGTTGCTCTTCAAGTCAATCTCCGTCGCTTTGATGTCCGGTCCAAGGAGCGAGAGAAGTCCAGCAACCTTCTCAGCGACGTCGTGCTTCCTTTTTCTTCATCGCCATCTCCACTAGTCTCCTGACATAGTGGATCGCTCCTCCCTCCTTTCCTCAACCTTCTCAGCGACTTCACGCTTCAACACGGGCTGCTCGGTGATCAGGGCAAACACCGCTTCTCCATCTTCTTCCTTTGGGTCATTTGCAGGGATCGAGACTGGTGGATTATCAAGTGCAGCTTCATGAATTTCACGTTTGATGGTCGGCTTGATACCATCATTTGACTTCCTGAAATCAAAAAGTTAAAACTAGACAAATAGGTTTTGGGTTATACCTCTTTTTTTTCTTTTTTTTTCCTGGAGTTCTCGCCGTTCTCGAAGAAAGTAATCCAAAATTCTTTCGTGGTTCTTGAAGTGATCTGGAAGCAGAAATAGGGAGTGAGAGAGAGAGAAAAAGAGAAAAAAACGCGGAAAAGACCGAAAAAACAACGGAAATAGTCGACAACTATGCAAAATCGCCGAATTTGGGGAAAATTGATCGAAAATATTGGTTTTTTGAAGGAAAATGGAGAAAATGGAGATTATTAGTGGAAAACTGATAAAAACCGGCGAAAAATAGGTCAAACGAAGGTCGCGGCGTCCGGCGATCGAATTTTCAAAAATGGAGTGCGGTAGAGCGCGTTTGCATTCCCCTCCAAAGTTTTTTCGGTCGAAATGAGATTTTTATCGGTTTTTCAGGCGAAAACGGAACTTTAGCAAATTTTTAAAGTGAAAATATGAAAGATATAAACAGAAACAATATTCTAACATACAGATGCACGCTCAATTTGCAAAACTCGAGAAGAAACCCCCAGTTGAACAAAATCTATCGTGTCAATTGCGCTTCGGGAGTGCATATCTCAAAAGCGGAAACGTTAACCAGAAAAGTGTCATTACAGCTTTCTAATGTTAATGTTGTGTACTTTTTTAAAAAAAAGAACACCAAGATTTTGTCTATCTGTTTTATATTTTTAGATAAATGTCGGGAAAAGATGGTACTCGGAAATGCAAATCGAGATTGGTGGGAGGCACTTGGAACCGCTAAAACTGGAAAACTACCGGAGATATGAAAAAGGGGTTAACGAAAAAGTTGTAGAGGAGGAAATTTTCTATCTATTGTTTATTGTTTCAAATCACAACAATTAGATACAACAGTTTTACAGCGCTTGGAAACTGATGGCAAATCGCACTTTGTTGGCTTGGTTTCTCATTGGATTTGATCAAAACCTATCAATTCATTCAACAATTCAAATCACACACATAAAACGGGGGCGGATAAATATTTGGAGGGAAATAAAATCACATATCAATTAGAGGTAAGAGTTTTGAGGGCATTTACATGGAAAAGTGCAAAAAATTATATGGGATATGGGAACGGGGTTTTGAGGGGAACTTTGGGGGGACGATAATCAATTGGGAAAACGTAAAAGAGGGGACAGAAATTAGGAAGAGGTCTTCTCATCCCAGTTTTTTTCGTTGACCTTTGCATCCTTGAGCGCGACGAATCATCCTCTTCCCCGATCCAGACGTTTCCAGGAGCACTTTGCGACAAGCCTTGAAGAATCGCTTGTCCTTGATGACGTCCTCAAAATCCATTGAGCCGATACCCAATCATTCCCCCATTTCCTGAAACATTTCCAGTTAACCCTTCACCACTGTGATCTGTTTGTACGTACCTGGAGCACTTTGCGACACGTTTTGAAGAACTTCTTGTCCTTGATGACGTCCTCAAAGTCCATTGAGCCGATGGCTCTGTAGTCCTTGATGCGCAGCAGTCTGTCGGAACCGAATCCGATGTTTGGAGAGTTGTGGGTCTTGCAGACGGCGTGGAGGAACAGGTACCGGGCGGCAAGGTATTGATCCTGGACTGGAACGATGTAGAAGGGTTCCTGAAACCGGAAAAATTAGAATTAGGCAAATAGGTTTTGGTTATACCTCTATCAGGTCCATCATTATCGAATTGTGACAGTTGATCTTGTTGCCTCCGTGTTCCTTCATCCACTCCGCGACCTTCTTGCCTTTCTCTCCATCCTTCAGTGCGAACTTCCAATAGCCAGCGTTGTTGAAGCAGTTCGGTTGTTTGTTGCTATGCAGATCAATGTCCGTCGCCTTGATGTCCGGTCCAAGGAGCGAGAGGAGACCAGCAACCTTCTCAGCGACGTCGTGCTTCCTTTTTCTTCATCGCCATCTCCACTAGACTCCTGACATAGTGGATCGCTCCTCCCTCCTTTCCTCCAATACGAACTTCCAGTAGCCAGCGTTGTTGAAGCAGTTCGGCTGCTTGTTGCTCTTCAGATCGATCTCCGTCGCTTTGATGTCCGGTCCAAGGAGCCAGAGATGGCCAGCAACCTGCTTAGCGACTTCACGCTTCAGCACGGGCTGCTCGGTGATCAGGGCGAACACGGCTTCTTCCTCCTCCTTTGGATCTTTGCAGGGGATCAGAACCAGTGAAGTTTCGAGTGCATCAATTCCAAAGGTCCATTTTGTGATCCTTGATGGGTCTGGAAGTAAAAATATAGAGAGACAGAGAGAAAGAGAGAAAAGAAACAAAAGCGGAAAAGAACGAAAAAACAACGGAAATAGTCGACAACTATGTAAAATCGCCAAATTTGGGGAAAATTGATCGAAAATGTTGGTTTTTCGAAGAAAAATGAAGAAAATGGAGATTTTCAGTGCAAAACTGATGAAAACCTGCGAAAAATAGGTCAAACGAAGGTCGCGGCGGCCGGCGGCCAAGTTTTCAAAAATGGAGTGCGGTAGAGCGCGTTTGCATTCCCCTCGAAAGTTTTTTTGGTCGAAATGAGATTTTTATCGTGTTTTTGGGCAAAAACGGAACTTTAGCAACTTTTTAAGGTGAAAATATGAAAGATATAAACAGAACCAATATTCTAACATACAGATGCACGCTCAATTTGCAAAACTCGTGAAGAAACCGCGAGTTGAACAAAACCTATCGTGTCAATTGCGCTTCGAGACAATAAACTGGCAACAACTGGATTCTACATGCAGATTGGAATCATTTCCGAAACTTTAGAAAACCTCCAGAAATCGTCCTTCATCTGAACTGGATCCCTCGAGAAAACCGGCTGGAAATCGAAGGATTCTAGACAATTTGGAAGCTCCAGAAGATCATCAAAAACCCCTGTTCAACTGCTATTGATTTTGCAACAAGTTCCCAATCCCAATTGCATTCAGAACTCGCAAAATCCCCCTTTTCCAGAGCCCAAAACTCACTGTTTGGCGCCTCGGCGCATGCGTCCACTCTCTCTCTCTTTCTCTGCACCCTCTCACCGCCACACACTCTCTCGCCTCTCTCTCGCTTCTCTGCCCTCTCTGCGCTCTCTATTTGTCAGCATTTTTCGAATTTCGCTCGGTTTTCCTTCGATTTTACGTTGATTTTTTGCACTTTTTGTTGATTTTAAGTTTTCGTGACCTTGTATTGTTATTTTTGATGATAAATCTCAGCAAACAATCAATGATTTTCATGTTTTTCAGCGGTTATGGGTGACAAAGGAGGAGGCGATGACGGCGGAGTGTCGCGGCGGCAAGTCGGGCCGAAAGGTTAGTTCTGAGACCACAAACGTTTGAGATATCTTTCAAATCACAATAACTCTTCTTCTCATGAATTTCCGCTTTCAGACTCATCCAGTCGCCTCCAACCACCACAAAAACCCTCAACAACCGACATGAACGTGAACAACTTGAAGAGGCGCCCAACGGACTCGGACTCTAATGGGACCCAGGAAGAGCCGGAATCGAGGTTTGTACCACTTTTTGTTACTTTTTTTCTAGCTATTCATGTCCGATAGATAGATCTTAGCACGCTGATCAAAGTTTTAATGCTTCATTTTTGTTAGAGGCGTTTCCTTATAGAACTTATAAGTTCTCAAAGTCTCGAAAAATACATCCCTAGTAACTCATCTCTCTTTGCAGCTCGTAGCGCCATCGCCAGGAACAGCCGGACTGGAAGGAGAACAAGTCGTGGGAGTTCCACGGGTCAATCCACACCACCACCACGACGACCACAACAACTTCAATCACTACTTCGACTTCGAAGGAGGAGCGATTCACTATGTCAGGAGACTAGTGGAGATGGCGATGAAGAAAAGGTAACTAGACAAGTTTATTTTGATGTCAGTATATTGATCTTAGCACGCTGATCAACGTTTCTGTACTTCATTTTTGCAAATAGCGTTTTTTAAAAACTCTTTTGGCCCTTCAAAGTCTGAAAAAAGTCCAAAATCGGCTGTTTGAGAACTCATGTGAAGGGGTGCTTGGTGGCTTCCAGGAAAAAATGGACTTCCTTAGTAACGCATCTCTCTTTTCAGCTCGAAGCGGCATCGCCAGGAGCAACCCGGCTGGAACGACAAGAAGTCGTGGGAGTTCCGTGGGTCGATCCACACTACTACGACTACCAAAACGACCACCACGACTTCGACTTCCACTACCACGTCTACGACTATCAGTTTCGGCTCCAAGAACGACGACCAGAACAAGTACGGCAACGCCTCGTCGGGATGGCCCTGAAGAAGAAAGGAAAGAAGCATTCGGATGGATTGAAGTTCGCCAATCCAAACGTCGCGATTCCGATGAAGTGGATCGATCCACTATGTCAACGGGAGGAGCACTTCACTATGTGCAACGACTCGTCGGGATGGCCCTGAAGAAGAAGGACAAGATGATCTTTCGCTTGGAGACTGGATGGGGCAACAACACTGGATTGGAGCCCGGAAACAACGATGGAATTGTGAGAATCACTTATTGTTGATCTATCAATATTTCGACTTTGTTTTTTTTGTTTCTCCGGTTGATTGTTTTCCTGTGTCTTGTTTTTTTTGTTCTGTTCTTTGTTTTCTAATAAAACCTATTCAAACTGTCTAGTATTGTGTTTTAGAAGACCATTGTAATCAGGAACCCTTCTTTTAGTCTCTAGACCGCAGAACTAGATTCTAAAAGTCCCTGAACCCTTGAACTTGCACCTGGAACTCTAGGACTCGCCACTAATCAACAGGTCTTAATTGAACTGGCTTGGAGCTTGGAAACAACAACGGGACGTGAGGATCACGGTTTCTTAGAATTCAGTGGCCTTCAAGGAGTTGAATTAAAGCCAATGGACTTCGAGGAAAGTAGCTGAATTACCTGAACTTGCTGTTAGAATCCAGGCGACCTGGAACATCGTACAAGACCAAGAAAACCCTAGAAGATTGGAATCCTGGACCGCAAACTTCTCGGTTTCGAGTTCACTGGATTCTGACTGTTTTTGATCCATAGACCCCTTAGATCCTGCCTTGTGAACTTTCTAGCTTTTTTTATTAACTTTATTTATCAACTTCTTCTTCTTGTTTTCAATTTCACATGATGATCAGCGTATAGCGATCAACGTACTGATTACAACAGATACTTTGAATTTGGGATAGAATACAGAATGGAACTGTAAGTGAAGAGTGAGAATAAGAGAGAGTTACTGTACATAGATGAAAGGAAAAAGTGATTCGATGAGATCAGTTGGAAACATTAAGCTTTTTTGGAGCTGGGTAACTTCTCCCAGATGAAGTAGTTGTACTCCTTCTGCAGTCCGTAGAAGATGTTGGTGAGGGCGTCAACAAAGTACTGAAATCGAAGGATTAGAGGACCTTAAGATGCAGGGATCTTAGGATGACTCACCGCATCCTGGCCACCTACAAGAGCATCGGTCACCTTCTGCATCGTGATGATCTCAGATCAAGAAATGATGTCAATGTGCATGTTGATGGTCCATCCAGTTCTTGGCAGTTCATTGTTATCAAGTCAAGATGTGAAGAGTCACGAGACAGGGATCTTCGGAATACTACAA
>LR537740.1:18643-108254 GCA_900883565.2 Caenorhabditis panamensis | reverse complement strand
CCTTCTCTTCGTAATCCTGATTTCGCCACTTGAACTTTCAGTTCCCTCCTCGTTTTTTTCCGTCAATCACTCCTCTCGTCGCAGCCGCAATTCATTTATTCCGCCCCATCCCCTCATCTTTTCACACCCATTTCAGATCCCATTTCGGTTTGAGCGGGAATCGGGTTTTATGTCTTTTTCTTGGCATTTTTGCCTTCAAATTCTAATGTTTATGCCATTGGTTGTATGTCATATTAATCAGCTAATTAGGGCGAGTAACAGAGCAGCAAAAACTCGGTTATTAACGCTTGAAGACGTCGGGGGAAGGTGGAGGGAGAATACCCGAAATAGAGTTGGTAACTGAGTACGTCACTGGTCAACCAGACTGCCCTCCATTCCCCGAATCTTGACTCCCAATCCAATCCGGGATTGACAATCCCAATCCCCATTCCCCCGTCCCTTCCAATTTCCGTACTCGTTCCAATCCCATTCCATCTCATTTCCGTACCTCAAGCAGGTGCCCCCTCTAACTCGGTTACCTGCTCCATCTTGCCAATTAGCCAATTCCAATCCATCAGATCACGCCAGACCGCCTACTCCTATGTGAATGCGAGGAGCGGCCCGACACCACGTGATCTGCAGCCGCCGTCGTCGTCGTCGCACCTAGACCCGCCACCGCCACAACAAACTTCCGTTGTGAGAAGTGACGAGAGAATAGAACACAGATGAAAAGCCCATAATGGATCCACAACGAACCGTCGCGTCCTCTTTGTTTCCGATGTTTCGTTTCCCCAACAGTGTTTTGTGGGAAGGTGACGATAACGTTTGGACCTTTCTTCTTGGGATTGCTGTTCAAATGAATACAGTCACATAGTAAATCAGTTTATATGGTGCATCAGTTTATAAGAACGAGAGTAATAAGAGTTCGAGATTAGTCCATTTGGACTGTACCGCTTGACAATGGGAATAGTAAATGCAAATGGCCAATGAGATGTTGAGTGAATTGTCAGTCTCTTGATGTCAGTGAAGTCTTTCTAGCTGTGAACTGAAAAGTATATAAAACCCATTCGGCATCGGGAGTAGAATCATACCATGTTAGTGAGCCGAGCGTCGGACCCGTTCCACCGCTTGCGCTCGTTGATCCACGGAAACGGCTCTCTCGATCGACACGAGCAGGTAGTCGTCGCTGCACTTCCGAGTGGCCCTTTCCAGGTCACTCATAGACTCCACTGGCATCTCTCCAATTGCGAAACATCTGTCGGAGATTTCTAACTCACGACACCCACGCAAGACCACAAGTTTGTTGTCGATTTCAATGATGAGGGTTTTGTCGAAACTGCCTCTCGGGACGCGAACTCTTATTGCCAGATGACCTGGTTTGATGTTTGCAATTTGATTTGCACTGAAGTGGCGCGCCTTCATTTCCTCGAGAACACGCGTCGTCATCTTTGCAAAACTTTCATACGCGAGATTGTCGCCGCTTTGTAGAGCCAACCGGGCTGTCGTCTTACTGACCCCTGAATACGAAGTTTTCTATAAGGCATCGGCTACTATCTCACCGAAGTCTCCAGAGGCGATGCCAAAGTATTCTTTGTAGAAAACGAGGCTTTCAACGCTCAAAGCCGTTGGCGAAGTGGGAGGGAAACTGGTGAAGTGATCGTTCGCCGTTTGTTCCAGAAGTTTGACATCTTTGGCGAGAGCGGCGCACGCATCTTTGCCTTGAGTTCCGGTTTCGTACAATGTCTTGATGTTCAACTTCATGCGTTCGTAAATCAGTTATGTCGGTGTGTACTGTAAAAGAGAAGTAACTGATTAGTCATCGAATAATTGAACTTGCCTGGCGCAAGTAGATTTGGATCGACGGGTCCGGGTGAGTTATGTGAAGCTTCTTCTTGCGCATGAAACTGTCCGCGGATAGATTCTGAAAGTAGGGAGCGTGAATGATTAGCGGTACAGTAACAATCTTACGTTTCCAATGTAGTTGCCAGATATCGCGTGTTCCATATCAAATAGTGCATGTGCAGGAACAATGTTACTTGTGTACACCTGAAGAAATCGTTGAATGGAAGGAAAGAGAAGGAAAAAACTAACCAAAACTTGTTGTTCTTCTCCGGAACTCATCACTCCACTCGATGGATTAAACATCAACTTTCCCCATTTGCATTGTCTTGTTTTACAGATGAATGCCATGTTGTGTTCTGTGGTGTTCTTCACCGAAATCATAGAGATTGTCGGGTTTTGGGGTTGAGTAACGAAGGAAATCTGTAAAGCACACTTCGTTCTTGAACACCTGATCTCAACCTACGTCGTATCCTTTTGCAGTGGCGGTGAGTCCTTTCTCGGTGATTCCCAACATGGTTCCGCTGACGATCCGGAAGGACGAGAAAACGACGGAAGAAGGAATGAAAAGACACGTGGCAGCATGAGGAAAACAACGGACAACAATTGATCCACGTGATGAAGGTTCACGCGAGTCTATTTTACGGATCAAAGTGAGCTATTTGCTTATCGGTTGCGAGTTTTGGGCCCGTCCGTGTGGCTATTTTGTCACTGGGACAGATGTCCTCTTCGATCAGGCATCGGATCGTCCTTCCTACACACATGTAGCCCTATCAACATTTCAGTTGTCTCCGAACTGTTTTTTTTCTAGGAAGATGTGAAAAGGGTTTGAATGGAATTTGAATTCTTGTCTTTCTGGTGTATAGAGTTTGTTCCACTTTTTCTACTTCATCTGTTTCATCTTTCTTCTCCTATCTTGTATTCATTCGGCATCCTCAGTTTGAAACCCCTAGTCTCATCCTTATTCTTCTGTTTGTGGAAAGGATTTGAATGGAATTGGGGTCGTGTTTCGGAATGTTTCATAAGATGTTTATTTGAATTACACCCGTCTTGAACATAGAAGTGATAATGAAAGATAAGCCTATTCCGTTTTCTCCACTTTCAGAAGTCTACTTTTGGCCATCTGCACAGTGAACTTCACCGCGACAGAAAGGAACACTAACAAAATAACGAAAGCAACAGCAAAACAAGAATAAACATCAAGAAAAGTCCTCTGAAAGAAGTTAAGGTGACGTCCATAAGGGTCCATTTGAGGGAACGGTCCGTATTCCCCGACGAACTCCGTGTACTTTATCACATTCTCTTTCGGGCTATTTGGCTGATTTCCTAGAATATCCGCCAACTTTCTCGCATTCTTCTTGTATTCATCATTGAACAAAACATCGTGGAAAGCTTTCCTGGTCACTTCCACGTCTTCCATGTAGTTCTTATGCAGATAAATGACTCCGTTGTGTCTGGCGAGCATGTTTGCATTGCGAATCTGGTCAGCGAAGACGGGAATCATGACAGCTGGCTTGCCACTGTACGCCAACTCCATAGTGCTTCCAAGACCTCCATGAGTCAAGAAAGCGGTCAGACGGTCATCGTTGAGTAGGGCGGTTTGAGGAACCCATTTGGAGAAGTGCAGGTTATCGATTCCATCTGCGAAAGTGACATCATCCGATTCATATTTCCAGATGAATGTGACATTGGGCATTGACTTGATTGTGGCAAGAAGCCCATCTCTCCAAACCTTCGGCATATAAGCAGACTTGACCATCGATCCGAAGGATATCAGCATACTATGTGGTCTTCTATTCATCACCTCCTCCCACTCCTCCGATAGTTTCTGTTCTTTTATCCATTTCAGATTCACGGAAATCCCACCAATTGAGACTGTTTTCTGAAGAACTGGTCTTGGGAAGTCTAGGAACGGATTAGAGTTGACAAAGAAGATGGAGGCAGCGGGAAGGAGCTCCCGCCAGTCAGGCAAATCCTCGCCGAGGAATGCTCGGTAGCTTTGCATCTCTAAATCGAACATTTCCTCGTTGGCGATTGATATTTCCTGAAATGCTTCCTCTTTGCTTGATAACTCCAGATATTGTCATGTTTCAATTGCTGCCAACAGGGACTTGTCCGCGGCGGCGACCGGAACCGACCACTCGAAACGAAAGTTCAGTTGTTCACCGCTTTCGCCTTCATTTGGCTCATTTTTGACTGTTTTACTCGAACTTTTTTGTAAAAGCATCACAGCAATTGTGTTTCCAAGTGTTTTTCGCAAAAAATTCAAAGAAAAACAGTAGAGAATGAGCAAAATGAAGACGAAAACGGTGAGCCACTAAATTTTTTGGTTTTTGGTGGCGGCGTCCAGTAGCCGTCGCGGCCACTTTCTCGTGGGCAGCGAATGACGAAAAGACAAGAAGAAACTCACCCTAGTCACCATATAGTTCTCCCATCTCTCCGCCATACTCATTTTCTCTCCAGTAACCGAGAAACCAGCTGGGACATAACTGAAGTCGAGTGACTCCCCGAGGTACGGGAGAGCAACGTCGAAGAAAGTACAAGAAGACGCCAAGATTGTCTTTTCAATCCTCAAAGCTTTTACAAAACCCAGTCCGCATGCAGATATCGGTTCGAGAATAGCAACGTCAAACTTCTTTTCCTTCATTTGCTCGAAAATGTCACGGCGACTGTGGAAGTTCTTGCAGGCAATGTTCATGTCATTGGTGAACCATTTGAAGATCTGAAAGCGGGTTTTGAGTGTGAGAGTTAGAATCAAAATCCCATACATCTCTAGAATTGGACGAATCCATTTCCGCCCTCCAGTACACACTCGTTATCTCATCACTCGGCGTCCCTTCCTTCTTCAGTGCCAACATCTCCTCTCCGGCGTCCACGATGACAATATCTTTGGTTAGTTTGACTCCGAGACACTCATCTTTCTTGGAAATGTCTACGATAGGCATTAAGTACGTCTGGAACAAAGTACTAAGCTAATTGAGAGATAGAGCGAGAGCATACCACATTGTGACCCCTTTCCGTCAACGTGTCCGCAAGTTTCCCCAGATAGTTACTGTGACTTGCAGCGAAAGCGGGAGAGTAGACGAGAATGTTCAATGGAAAGACGCAGACGACCAGGGAAAAGAGAAACAATAACCGAGGAAGTAGCATCTGAAAATCAAAACAAGTTGAGAACAGATAGGACAGACAGACTGCGGCAGCAGCGGTCGCTTTCCCTCTTTCATACTCTGCTGTCTATTGCGCAATCTTGACACCGAGGACGCCCCTTTGTGACTAGAAACCACAAACATTTTGTGATCACAGAACATTTGTTACTCATTTGTTACTGTCAGTGCTTTATTCTTCTAATGAATAGACGAAAAAACTGAAAGGGAATGTAAACGATAAGAGAGAAACAGAAAAGATGAAGGGAGGCTTCGATAAGATAGACATCGAGAAGAGATCGCTGGAAAGAGGACAGTTTCCGACCGAATGGATCCATCTTTGGGAATGGTCCGTATCTGGAAAGATGCTTGAAGGTTCAATGCGATTGCTTCAGACATACCTTGCCACAAACTCCGTGTACTTCACAACCTGATCTTTGGGTTTTATCGGTTGATTTTGAAGAAGATCTGCTAGATGCAACGCTGCTCTCTTATACTTTTCCTCGTACAGAATTGAATGTATCGCTTGTTTCACAACTTTCCACTCTCCGAGACTATGCTTTGACACCACAACCACCCCTCCGTGTCTTTCAAGCATGTGTGCGTTCCTGTGTTGATCCCCGAAGATCGGAACCATCACTGCTGGTTTTCCGCAGTGAGCCAGTTCATTGGTACTTCCGAGACCTCCATGAGTTAGAAATGCAGTGAGTCTCGGGTCTCCGAGCAAGGCAGTCTGCGGAACCCACTTGGAGAAGTGAATGTTCGAGATCCCTGCGGCAAAGGAGGTTTCATTGGATTCATACTTCCATATGAACGTGACATTCGGTTCCGATCGCATCACATTCAATAGATTCTCTCTTGATTGTTCAGGCATATGAGAAGAATGGATCATGGATCCGAATGAGATCAACATGTTCAGTTTTCGCTTATTGAGCACGTCATCCCAATGATCGTCCAGTTTCTGAGACATGATGTGTTCCATATTCACAGAGATTCCACCAATTGGAACTGTCTTCTGAAGTACTGGACGTGGGAAGTCAACATACGGATTGGAATTGGTGAAGTACAAAGAGGCAGCTGGAAGAAGATCTTGCCAGTCAGGAACTCCTCTTCCTAGATATCTCTCATAGATTCTCTGCTCTTCATCAAACATTTCTGTGAATCCAATGCGTAATTCCTCTGCCACTCGCCAGTTTTCATACCGTTCCGCCACATCCATATCTTCTCCCTTCACACTGACTAAAGACGGGAGGGAACTGTGCTCGTTTGGTTCTCCGATATACGGGAAAATCATGTCGTAGTGTGCGCAGGAAGATGCCAGAATCGTCTTCTCAACACCCAATGCACTGGCAAATCCCAATCCGCAAACCGAGAGTGGTTCTACGATTGCAACATCAAAGTTTCTGGTCTTCATTTGATTGAAAACTTCGGTATGTCGCAGAAAGTTGTCGCACGCTAGGATCATCCCGTCGATGAACCATTTGAAGGACTGCAAAGTCCTCATTTACAGATTTAGAAAGAACACAAACTTCTTTGATATTCGAAGAGTCAGTGTGCTCTGTCCAATACCCTTCCATGCTATCATCAAACGGCACACTTTCCTTGAAAGTTCCCTCATCTTGCTGTAAAGCAATCGTTTCATTCCTCGTTTTCTAGGCCCATACCTCTACAAGAATAACATCAGTTGTGATACGAACTCCCAGTTGATTCCTCCTAGCCACATCGACGATTGGAACCAAGAATGTCTGTGAGACAAGTGAAGTTTTAGAGAGATTAGTTTCAACTCACCACATTATGCCCCGCTTCCGTCAAAGTATCCGCCAATCTCGCCATGAAGTTGGTGTGACTTCCAGCGAATGCAGGAGAGTAAACGAGCACATTAACGGATTGAACATGGACAATCAGAAAGGAAAGGAAGAAGACAGTCATCACAGACAATGTCCGATTCCGCAATTCACCTTTGTTTTTGTTCTTCCACTTTCTCTTCCACTAATAATTTGATGGATTGGATGAGGAAAGACGAAAGTTTACTTTGCGAACATTCCCACATGATTCCCGTGCTTGAATTATTTTCAAGTCCTGCTGTTGTTTCTAGTCTCTTTTCATGGATCATATCCCTGATCCTAAACGCGAGGTTTTGTTCAAGTTTCCAGAAAGCCCTTCTCATCTCGCCGCCTTCAGAAGACACCGCTTGTTGTTCTTCGTTTCCAGCCAACATCAATTCTTTCCATTCATCTTCCCCCACACGTCATTGGGTCCGTAATGGGTACACACACATCACAAAGAAAACGACGAGCGGTCTCTCTCGATAACGTTCACCGCGGGTGGAGGGCACAACGGGGGAGACCACCGCTTGTTTTCCCGGCAACGCAGAGGTGTGTCCAGGACAGAGTGGCCAGCGACTCGGATATGGTGGTCCGTGGCAGAGGAGGACAGCTGGGGGCCATCGTCAGAGAGATGGAGAGAGACTGAGCAGACAACATACAGATTAGATGACGTGAGTTATTGGTGGATGACTGTGAAATGATAGTTGGGGAATGTGTACTTTTGAGTGATGAAGCAAAAGAGAGAATGAAGGGATTCTCTAGTTTTCACAGCCTAGATTGTACAACTCGACAAAGACATGAAGTTGAGAACAATTGGAAGCAGGGCTTCTTTTCTTTCTTGTAGCTTTTCAGGAATTTTAAAGATCAGTGTGACTTCAATTCGGACACCGAACTGACAAGCGGTTGGGAACGGAACATCACTTCAGTGCACAGCTTCATGTGAAAACAAGGTTTCAAACCATCCCACAAGTGAAGACATACATAACATAAGATCCGCTGCTAGATTAGGTGTAAAAATCTGCGCAGCCAGTTCTCAAATTTCCTTCGGATTCACACCTATTCAGATACAGCTTCCAACTACACAAACACAGCCAGCTGTCACGGAGCGGTTCTGTGCTTTCTGCTCGTTCTCACAATCTTCCGTTGACAAAATTGCACAGTTTTCCTGGAAATTGATCAACTTGTACACCATTTCGTTCAAAAATCGTACAAAAACTGTACAGCTGGTGCATAAATAGACAGCTGACGTCAAACTGGTCACTTGCTTCCTTTGTTCGTGTCCCCTTCAACTGATAACTGACCGTCGCCGTCGCCGCCAAGTGTTCCAGTTCCAGGCACCACAAGTTGACTGTTACTATCTATTTACAGCGAAGCTTCGTTGAAATTCTAATTCCCCTTCCTCTCCTCTCTGTTCAGGGATATTCTCTTTACAAAAGATGCGAATGTTGTGTGATCATATGTTTGTTGCGAGAGAGCACGCCGTCGACGGAGGACGCCGTTATGCGGGAGGACGTGAATTGGGCGCGCCTGTCAAAGAAATATGCACCAGTGTCTCCCCCTCGAAGGCTTCTTTTTTTGTCGTGTTGTGTCGTTGTTGCGTACGTGAGGTCCCGCCCTCTAGAGGGGACCGCCCACTCGACCTTCCGCTGTCCGTCCATCGACCACTCGACCTGCTCAATTCTGTTTGCTTGACTGATCCACTTGGTAAGCATCAATACCATCATTGTGCTATGTCTTCCTTTTGTACATTCAACAACTAGATGGTCCCCTTGTCAATGTCTAATTGATCCATTCTCGCTGTGTCTTTTGGTGTCAGAGTTATAGGGAGGTCTGCCGAAAGGTACCACCGATAACAGACAGCTCCACATTTTGAAGATTTTGAAGATTACGGTAAAAGATCTCAAAAAACACTGAACTAATGGGTGAAACTAGAGAAAATTTCCTTTCGATCGATGTCACTTTGTAATTGTGCAACCCAAAACTCAAACAGTCCCGACTCTTTCAAAAACCATCTGACTTCCTCCTTGATCTTCTGCTACGTGCCGCACGTGTCTTTCTCAAGTCAACAGTATCATTTCAATGACAAATGTTTTCTTATCAGTTTTCCCCTTTCCCGCAGCACTTTCACCTCCCGCTTTCTCTTTTTTTGCCCCCCCCCCCTTCTTCTCGGTTTCTATTCGTTTTGCATTTTCTTATCATCACTTTTTTGAAGTTCCTATTTTCAGATGAACCCATCAAGTTCCCTCGGAATCTTCGGAGGACTTCCTGCAGACCTCCTCTCTGGAATCTGTGCCCATCTTCAGATCTCCGACGTCATCAATGTCTCCAAATTAGACAGTCATTTGGGAAGATTAGTCAACACGAGAATCTACAAAGAAATCAAAGCGCTTCGAGTGGAGATCCTTGAGAACCGTGAGTCCCTTAATCTTTCGTAATGATTATCTCATCATTTTCCAGATTCCACAATCCAATTCTTCTTCAAAGATGGTCGTAGGACCCAGTTAAACCTTGATCAGGTTGATTGGGAAGATGTGGTGAAGAACGGAAAGTGTATTGAGACTGTGGAGTTGGAGATCAGTCCTGAGAAGTCATCCTCCCAGCTCTTTCACGTCTTTAAAAGATCTTACCTCCCTATCAAAAACCTCAAGATCAAAGTGCTGGAAGGATCCGACAAGAATTCACATCGAGTCAGAACCCTCCACAAACGATGCATCGACCTAGTCACTCAACACAGATCAAAGCTTCATCATCTGGAAGCCTCCACTTCAGATGAACAACGTGTTACCGTGGATTTGGGCTCGTCAATGAAACTTACTTATGAGCAGGCAGTGGAGCCGAAGCCAAGTGAGCAGATGAAGCAAGCGACGAATCATCAGTTTGTGTACAGCATGTTCCACGAGTTGCTTGAGAGTAAGTGTTATTGACACCCAGTTCCCTCATCCACCCATTTCCTTTCAGAACGTCCCAGTCCAAATGTCACATTGGAAATCGGCAACAAGTTCGACGCGAATCTCGCCCTCCAGAAAGCCTTCCAAATCGCCATCCCCCACTCCAACCGAAAGACCCTGGAGAGCCTAACCATCGAGTTTGGCAACTCTCTCAAAGCAGTGACCGAGGAAGAGATGAAGAAAGTGCTTCTTCGTCACGTGGACGAGTTCCACTTCACCACACCAAACCTTCAACACTTCCACTGCAGTCTTCCGCATGACGAGATCGATCTGGATCAGGAGTTCTTGTCTCTGCTGAATGAACCTGTCAGAAAGTCAAGGAAGTCTCCAACGAGTCGGCCATACAACTCGAGTATCTCTTTGAGAGTCGTCAAGTGCAAGTGACTTGTATATTTGATAGTTAATCATTGTGAATATTGTAAATCTCATCTGTATATTCTTGTAAAAATCAACACAGAACAGTAATAAACTCTCTCTCTCTCATCTCGCTTTCTGCTCTTTGCTGTTCCCTCCAACCGGAACTGATTCGATCCGATTTCATTTTCAGCTAGTTTTCAGCGTGACCGGAAGTTATGAAGCACTTAGTGACGTCGTAGAAAGAGAAAGAGCCGGGGAAACGAAACTCGAAACGAGCGGTGCGTTACACCGCGAACAGCTGACTCTCCGTGTCGGAGAGGAGCCCCGCAACCGGTCAGAGAGGTTCCACTTTACGTCTTTACGCCCGACATGGCTGACTCTGTTGCTTCGATCGGCAATCGATATATTGATAGTAATGGTGAGTTCTTCGTTTTGGAAGCTGTGTTGTCGACGATGCGTCGAGTCTCGCAACTCTCGCTGCGAACTTGGCTTTTGAGAGCTTTGCATTTCTTGCATTCTCGACTATTTTTCTCGAAGTTTTTCGAGCGAATACACTAGAAAAGGCTTTTTACTGATCGTTTCTATTGATTTGTAACAGAAAACTAGTCAAAAATAAGTCCAGAATTCGTCAAAACTCTTTTAAAAACTGCTCAAAACAATTGACACCCAATGATACACCGACAACGTGTCTCGCTTCAAAGTTGGTTCTCGAACGATTTTCTTAAGTTTTTCTATGTGAATCTATTGAAAATAGCTTTGAGAAGCTTCCTTCCATGGTTTTTCAACAAGAAACTACAAGAAAACCGGTCCAGAACTCGTCAAAACCCTTCAGACACCGACATGCACTTCTTGCGCACATGGGCAGTCCGTCGCTGTCAACACACCGATTGGGATGTCTGCGAGAGAATCCGCTTGTTGGAACTTCAAGAAGCCCGTGATCGAGCAGCCCAGATGGAGAAGACGATGCGGTGGTGGTCGAGTTGTACGGCAGAGTGGAGGAATCGGTGGAGTGCTGTGAGGGATGAGAGGAATCGGGCTAGGGAGGAAGCCGAGACGTTGAGACATAACTATGACTTGTTGTTGGTGAGTTTTAAGTTTCTGAGACGTAGAATGAAACCTAAACAGCCCGATGTTGCAGGAAGAAAAGCGAGCACTCGCAGAACAACTCTACCAAGATTCCGAGTCAGATGAGACCCGAACTGAGTCTTTGCCAAAGACAGAGATCGACGGAACCCGCCGGAACGCCGTTGTCCAAACAGTTCACTCAATTCCCTGTGATCCCCCATCGATTCTTGTCTCCAGTTACTCGGCAGCTCAAATAGAAGCAGTGCTCCGTGAGCCGAATGTCGAGGAACCTCCGGAGACGGTGAGGTTGGAGATAAAAGAACAGTTGCGGGCGGAGAATGAGTTCATGAAGGATCAGGCGGATGAGCTGCAGAAGTGTCGAGAGAAATTGGAGACTGATGGGAAGACGATTGACGAGTTGCGGGACAGGATTCAGAAGATGGAACGGGAACTGTTGTCGGTGAAGAACTCGAAGAGGGCAAGCAGTTCGTAATTTATTGTGTATGAACTAATGAAATTGTGTGACAAATGATAATCTTCATTCTACAGTCACTAGGAAGCAAATATGCGAACTAAATAGTACATAAAATCATGAGTTATCGGTTTACTGGTAGTCGTCGAGCATTTTCGAGGGTGGGGGAGAGTAGCGATCTTCCTGGGAAGTGGAGCTGGATGATGGCTGAAGGAGTTGGATATAAATAGAGCATTGAAGGGAGAACTAACCGCCGTGAACAGAAGTGGCTCGTAGGAGAGATCGGATATCGTCGTTGGACTCTTGTTGTTCTTCTTGCTCTTCACGTCGCTGTACGTGTCTCTGAAACTCAGTTTGAGACCGTTTTTGATGATGTAAACTCACTTTCCACATTCCTTACGAGCCGCGGAACGGGCTCCTCCATCGAACTCAATGTCGTCGAGTGGCGATTTAGCTGGATTCTTCTCGTTAATGACAATCGGACAGTTATCCTCTCTGCCGCCTTTGAGGATGACAACGTCGTAGAGATGGTTGACAAAGACACGAAGACTGACGACACTGAGAGTCACACTGGAGCACTGAAGAAGCAGGAAACCGTCGCTTCCGAGGTAATCCACAAAGAACTCCATCGGGTCACTGTCTCCGGGGATCACTGCATGCTGCTCCCGACCGGCTTGTTCCAGGAAATACTCTTGTGTCTGAAAACATGTCTTTCATACTTCTCGGAGTCTTGAAAGCAGTTCTTACCGGCAATAGGGACTTTGTCGCGTATCGTTGATATCGGGGATTGAAGAGCATGAGGGTGTAGCGGAGAGCCGAGACGAAGCTGACGAGAATCGCCAGAATGTACCACCAGTAGAGGAAGAGAAAGATTTTGGCGCTCATGAAGTTCTGCGGTAGCACGCATCGCAGTTTGAACTCGTTGATGTTGACTAGTTGCTGGAAGACGAGAAAGATTAGAAGATGGTACGAAGAGTGTAAAACTCACGGTACGGTGGATTTTGCAGTCAACAATCTGTGGGAAGACGCCGCTGTACTCGTTTTTGTACACTCCATTCAGTAGATCGTAGGAGATCTGAAAGAGGGAGTATCATTTGATTTCTTCAACAAAACACTCACATGAACGCCCCAAAGGTAGTTTCCATACGCGAAGATGTGGACCATCATGTAGAACTGTGAGACAAGCGAGAAAACCATCAGCCACTTCATCAGCACGTAGAGCGTCATAGTCACATGCATCCCGAACCGTTCCCTCTTCTTTTGCTCTAGCCAACGATGCGCGTCTCGGGCGGCCAGCTTATACACTTCGTTCCTCTTCTCCAAGTCATCATCTTTCTTTTTAAACCGTTGCATAATCGCGGCAAAGTCGTCGCCGTAGGAGAAGTGGAGCCCAAAGAACTGCCACATCATCGCTGGCGCCAAGCACATGGCTACTTGGAGGCACAGAACGGCTGGAGTCCACTGATAGTAGTCCACTGCGATTTCCTCTTTCTCCTGCATGGTGTTGACGACCATCACTCCTCGATGCTCTTCCCGCTGAATGCTTCTAAACCATCGTTTTCGATATTCTCTCTTTTAAACTCACATGTTCTTGGAAACGCGATACTTGTCTTCAAAAAAGCAGTAGTCCTGGTAGTAGGCGGTTCCCGAATCAGAGGGAACCTCTTTGGGTACCTGGCAAACGATCGGTTTGCCGAACACCAGATTCGACGACATGATGAATAGAAAACAGAGCAACATCTGGATGGTGGATATCTTGATTACTCGATCGGCGCCATTGTCCCATTCGTAGAGCTTCAGGAATCGCTCCGTCAGCTTATCGAACGCCTTGAAGCTCATCTGAAAAGACAATTTACAGATTTTATACGCACTTTTCTTCATTTTTCCTACTTACCTCTTGCTCATAAAATGAAAATTGGAAAAAAGAAGTGAGTTTTGAGATGAGAAACGAGAAAAATCAAGAAGAAACTGAAAAAAAACCGAGGATCAGCCTTCAATTTTCGAAGTTGGCGCTTTTGCAAAAATGAGTTTGATGTGCAGGTTAGCTGTCTACCGTAACCCAAAAGAACGCCGCGAATTCAAAAAAAATTCTGATCATCATTTTTCGTTTGATTTTTGATTTGTTTCAGCCTTTTCGGCATACATTTCAACTTCCCAAAACTGAATTTTCTTATTCACACAGGTAGACTGAGCTGTAATCATTCAAATGATCAATGAGTTTAGGTTGACAGTGCCGATTCTCGTTTTCCCTGTCATTTTGCCAATAATTCACTTTCTTCTTTCAATTTCGCACTTTTCTCTTCTCATTCATCCACCTTATCCTTTTTCGTTTCCATCGCCACTCTTTGTGTGAACTGCCGTCAGCGTGTTTGCGTCAGACGTCCCCGCGAGTGACTAATTTTCGAACAGTCTCTCGATCTTCTGCTATTCTCATGAAATTTATATTTTTTTGTCTTTTCTGAAGCCAAACGTATCGAATTCACTTCAAACTAATAAACTTCTATGTTTCAGCGTCAAAAAACTTAAAAAATGACCAGCGAGTTGTCAGGAATCAAAAACGAGAGCCAAATCTCGTGGTTTGGCTTCTCAGCCGCGTCTTTCAGTGATTGTGGTATGTTTTCTAAAGGAGTTTGTAAAATCAACTATCTGAATTTCTAGTGTTCAACGCGTTCGTGGATGCATGGAAGGAAACCTGCGACGTCGAGTTTCAGACCAGTCTGAAAGAGTTGGGTGACAAGGAACGCCTCCGTTTCCTCACATTCCCATTCCAAACACCATCCATCGAGGAGAGTTTCCAGGTTATGAAGGTGAGTCGTTTTGGCCAATGACCCGAAACTGATGTATTGTTTTCAGAGATACTGCGTCTCCGACATCTTCAAAATTCCTCTCTCCGTGACGCTTCCGGAATGCCAGAAGATGCACGAGGCCGCTGCCAGCAACCCGAAGAGTCAGACACAGACGGAGAAGGACTTTGCGGCGAAGCTCGAGAAGATCCGACAGCTCCGCATTCAGCTGGCCGCCCGTCAGAGTCAAACGGAGGCGTTGAACGAGTCGATCGAAGTGCTGCACGCGATGGAGAAGGGACAGGAGCAGCTGATACGCCAGAACCAGTCGGTGCCCGAGAGCCCGACTCGCATGTCGCCAGTGTGATCTGATCTCGATAAGTCTTGTGAATACATGTTTTAACTGTTATAACTCGAATCTAAATCTGTATTTATCTTTTCTCTTTGCTTTGAGATGAAATGTTCATTTTTCGAATAGAAATCGAGTGACAAGAGTTCTGTTCACAGACAGCAACAGCAGAAGAGGCACATACAACACGCACCGGCACAGCAATCACTGGAAACATTCAATTCTACTCGAAACGGGAATCAAAGTATGCTCACTCTGCTCGATGACCTCCTCCGTTTCCCTGAACAACCACAGGACCCGGTTGACTGACCACTGCCGGAGACACGTAGGCGGGTTGTCCATATGCCGGGGCACCGTACGGAGAGGCGTGGACGACTGTTGGTTGGTAGCCGGGAGCGTACATTCGAGAAGAGACGAGGATAGGAAATGAAGAGATCGGGGAAACAAAAGGGAATGTCACGGAGAAGGGAAAATGATAAGAGGAAAAAGTTCAAAAATTTGAGCAAATTCAACTTTTTTTGAAAAGATTTAGTTCGACCACTTTTGAGTGTTCCCCAACACGTAAATGAGTCTGCAAGTGACAGAACCTGAAATGAAGTGATAAAGACAAAACTCATGTGTTTCATGTAATCATTCCTCTTCTTTTAGTCTGTTAAAGATATTTTGAATCGAATAGAAAACAGGAGATGTCCGAATACCATGAAGAAGCAAGTTGGAAGGTGAATACACATCGAAGAGTCATTTTCATTTCGAGAACATATTCATTTAGAGATAACAGAGAAGAAGTGACAGGAGAAAGGTTGAACCCGATTTTCAGTATAGTACAAAACCCGTAAATCTCATTTAGATCAACTGTGAAAGTGCGACAGTAAGCCCGGCCGCCGAGAGCAACGCCACCACCACCGCCACAGCGACCGCCACCTTCCGCTTCTGACCGCCCGTTTGCTTCAATTTCACTTCACAATCATCGTCGAGCATCGAGATTGTTGTGACTGGTTTGTTTCCATCGATTGATACCACTTGATGCTCCGTGTCATCGGCATGATTCGAAGCGCATCCGATGCAGAATGTGTGCTCCCCGTCTTCCAGTCGCTCCTCCCACTCGGCATAGTTCTGCGACATGCACATCGGACAGTAATACTCACTGAAACGAACTCTTCAGATACTGGAATCCTAAAACCTTTACCGTAACTCCTTGCAACTGCACTTCGGATTGCTCTTCTTCTTCTCATACAGTGCCAGAAGTTTATGATTGGTTGGGATCTCTACGCTCATGTCGATCTTCGCCCGACACATCGGACAAGTGTCTCTGACTTCCGTAGGACGGTTCAGCCACTGCTCAAGGCAAGTATAGCAGAATGTGTGACTGCATTCCTTCAAAAGCTTTGGCAGACGTTTGAAGTCATCTGGAAAACGGGGGGTTTGCTGGGGCTTTTGGAGATGGACGTGCTGCAACTGAGTGTATCTCGAGAACCGAAAGAATTCGTAAAAAGTTGATAACTACAAAAATTTTACCCATATAACGAAGCTCATTTTTGTAGTTGACAACTTTTTATGAATCGCTTTCGTTCTTGAGATATAAACAGTTCAAAACAAGTTTTGTCCAGAAAGCTGTAAACAACTTTGCGCAAGACATATCTCAAGAACGGAAACGATTCGTAAAAAGTTTTTAACTACGAAAATAAACAATTTTTTATGCTGAACAACTTTGTAGTTGACAACTTTTTACCATTCCTCTTGGTTCTCGAGATTCATCCAGTTTCAAAACAGGTCGTAATCCATTGAAACGAATGAACGAAAACACAGCTTGAATTTCAAAAACGATACTCACCAAAGCCATGAAAACAAATGCCACACTCAAGACGGGATGTCATGGTCCGTTCAAAGAGAAGAGAAGGACTAAAGGACTAAATATCTGCGAGAGCAGACAACCAATCTGTACGCAGCTGCGCGGGAGGTCTTCTTATCGATCGGGTGGTCCGTCGTGTCCAGCTGGTCGTCTTTTCGGCTCACTGCCCTGTGAGAGACGGGGAAAAGAAGATAGAAGACGGAGAGGGCCGGCCGGGCCAAAAAAGGGGATATTCTGGAGAGATGTTTTGAATACAAATGATATGAAACACTCGCTGGCTGTTCTTCGGTTCTCTGTCCCTCTCCTAGCGAGAGATATGTTGACTGGGAACAATAATTAGCATGTTGACACAGTGTACTTGTTCTCTGACCAATTTTATGGGTCCCGAGAGCATACAGTCTTTTTTTGCTTGGTTAAGTGAGTGAACAGAACACCAATAAGCATTTATTAGGTCAACGGAAAGAGCATTTATCAAGAGTTTTCGCCACAAATCTTGATTTGGAGAGTTGCCAGTAAAAATCACAAAAGTCCGTCGACACAATCGTCGGTTTTCAGCAGACACAGCAACAGCAGCAGCAACTGAAACATGTCTGGATACTTCTGAAAGTGTGCAACAGACTGACTCATCGTTCTTGTTGTTGTTCGAAGTGACCACAACCGTCGGTCCGGGCTGCTGAACGACCGGAGTCACGACTGGAGTGTAGACCGGAGCGGCGACGACGGGAGCAGCCACCACGGGCGCCGCGACGACTGGAGTTGCAGCATACATCTCGAGAGAGAGTCAGAAACGAAGTGAATGAACAGCAGGCGGAGAAGAAATTCGAAATGCAGTTTTTATTCACATGCTATCAGTTGGTTTGCGATAATGACACGCAAGAAATGAGGGTTAGATATATTTTAATATATGAATTTGTACACGTTCGTTAGATGAGTTGTGGGGGCGAGAGAGGGTTGGTTAGATGTCCTCGTCGCTGTTCGACGGGTAGCGAGCCTTCTTGGTGTTCATGGTGGGCAGCAGTCCGTCGGTGTCTCCGTGGCGCGAGCCGCTGAAGCCTTCGTTGACGAATGCCGACAGATGGTTCATGCGGGAACGGCGTTCGCAGCACTTGCGGACGAGGGAGTAGGCGATGAGCACGATGACAGCAGACAGTCCTCCGAGAATCATAGACTTGACGTTCTGGTGGCGGTTGGAGATCATCCACTCGTCGAACTCCGATCGGACAGTGTCCATGTAGAACTGCATTGCCTTGAGGTCCTCCTTGAGCTCGGTGCGAGTACGAGTGAGCAGGTCTTGCGTGGTTTCGTTAGCAGTTTCGTTGACAGCAGAGATGGTCTCAACACGACGTGGTTCCTGGCCGAAGAACGGGACGTGCGTGTTTTGAAGAGCGTCGAACATTCCGGTGAAGACGTCCTCGATACCACGGATGAAGCTTGCCGGCGATTCGTCCTCCGCCTTATCCGATTTGTTCCTGAAACCAAATTTGTTAGAAAAATGTATGAACAACTGAGCAACTCACATCGTCATCGTCATTCTGATGATCTTGCGCGACGCCTCGATGTCCTTGAGCGCTTCGCTGATTTCGTGCTCAACGGAATCGTTCTTGTCGACACGATGTGGCGGCTCCGAGTGCATCCTGGGCATGATTGCTGCACTGGCGACCGCGATGGTCAATGAGACGAGGATCAGGGAGCGCATCTGGAAATTGGTGAAAATGTTTCAAGAGAGACGAAGAGTGTAACAAGAATGCAAACGATCGGAAAACTGGGAAAAAACATAAGAAAACATGCGTAGATTTGAGAAAGTTGTGGAGAAACGGGAAAAAATGGGCAAAATGAGAGAAGAATGACTGAAAAACCATCCGGTCGGTGTTGAAACTTTGAAATTCGTTTCTTCGCGCCGTCGGTCAAATCATGGAAATTTCAAAAACCACATGCGCCTTTAAATGACTACCGTAACCCGAAGCGTCGCGATTCGAATTGCCGACGGAGATCCCTTCCGCATTTCCGGTCTCTTTCATTGCTTTTCTTCTAAATTTTGCAATTTTCTCAAAAAATTTCTGCTCGAAAATTGATTTCAAATGTTTAGGATACTCGTCGCTAAGTGCTATGAGCCGACGTCCGCATCAACCACTTTTCGATGATGAACCAGAGAAAAAGGAGGTCCTCAAAGAAACTTCAAAAAACCAGGCGAGCAGAATTACTGCAGTTCAATGCAACTCTTTTCTTTTCCAGATCAAGCCATTGATGAGTCTTCCGACGAACAACAGTTACCCCAATCAAAGCCACAAACAACGGGAGCCGGTGATAACTCCACCGCCGCAAAGGGTCCGTTTCAAGATCATCTCTCCGTGTTCAAATCGCCCAATTTTTCAGCAGTACCCAACCCCGGATTGGACGGATAGATCACACTCAGTCTCCCGTTTCCCTCCATCCCAGGATACTCGTCGTCGCGGAAGTGCTCCTCAGCTAACAGGCACACCGACTCGTCCGTTCAACCAGAACTCGGCGTCGAACAGTCCAAGGAATTGGAAAAATCAAAATCAAGGACCCAAGAATACGACAAATCCCGAGAGAAAGAAGTTGTTCGGGAGTCCGAAGAAGGTTTGTAGCATAGGTCGATTCTATTTACGAGAATCGATTCTTCCAGCAAGGCCCGCCATTCGAGAACAAGCTCAATGCTTCAAAGTCGGAAAGTAAGACTTCCTTAGACTCGAAAGGAAACCGAAAATCTAGGAAGCCCGGAAAGAAGTCAGAAAATATAGAGGTCAATGTGCGCACGATACAAGCCGGTGACAACAAACCCCGAGATTCAAGACAGAATAGAGAGAAGGCTCCGAGAAGAAATCAAAAGTCGTTCGTAAAGAAGATTGAGCCAAAACTGATGGAGGAGAAACCAGTTACGGATGTGGAGATGCCAGAGGCGCCTCCGAAAACTCCAGACGCTTTGATGATCGTTGATGAGCTTCCGAAGACTCCTGAAAAACCGCTTCTGGTCGAGGAGACTACTGAGGAGATTGTGATGGATGTCGAGATGAAGAGTCCAGAGCCAGAAGAAGAGCCAAAAACTGAACCGGACTTTGGCGTCACCGAAAGCCCGCCGGAAGCTCCAGCTCCAGCTTCATCGCCGGTTCCCGATGAGCTGATGTTGCTCCAAAAGCCTGTCAAAGAGGAACCTGTGGTTTTGAGAAAGCCATCTGTGAGTGTTTTCTCGAGAACCTAGTTTGTCCAATTATTCTTCCAGCAACTCGAAGAAGACCTTCAAATCGGGCAATTCGAAAGATCGGAGTCGCCGAGACCCAAGTTCACCTTCCCGCCGAAGAAGAAGCCAGCCGAGAGACAGAAGAGAGTAGCCACTTCGAGCCCGTCTCTCCTTGCCTCGCCAATTGCGAAAACGGGATATGAAGAGGCGATGCAACTTGATTCGAAAAACAGAGAAGATCAGATGCTGATGGATAGCGCGTATCAGGAGGCTCTGGAACTGATGGAGAGACTTCGGGCGGAGAGTTACAGCCACAAGAAGTATACCATGTTCCTGCCGTACGCCTTCTTGGATCCCAATCACAACGAATCGACTATTTCTGTGAGTTACTATTTGGTTGAGACCCGATCACACAAGAAGTCCTGTTTCAGATGCTCTACGGAAGATTCAATATCAAGGACGTCTTCGTGCATTACAACAAGAACGGCACTCGTCTCGGCTCAGGATGCATGAAAGTTGACGGACGACACACATTCCCTGTTCGCGATTATGCCGCCGATCGCTTCTGGAAAGCTACAGGCGTCTCGCAAGTCAAGCCCTACTTCAAGAAGCCGGTAATCGTGATCTACTTGATGCACCTTCCACCGCAACTGGAGGAAGACGACCTGAAAGCGAAAATGACAAAAGAGTACGGAGCGTGGGATGTGCAGATGATCTACCGACACGACGGAAAGAGCTCCCGATCCGCGCTGCTCAAAATGAAGAGAGAGAACGCAGTGGAGTTGAGCAGAAAAATCAAGTCTCCCGAGGAATTCGGTAGGACAATGTAACTTGAGGCTTTTGAAATTCATGTTTTCTTTCAGTCTTCGAGAGCCCCAACACCGTTCTGATCTTCGAGTTGCTCGATGTGCAGCCATAGCCTCCGTTAATAAATTTCGATTTCGAATTCGAATTCGAGTTCTGTTCTTTTTTTTAACGCTTTGTTCCCAAATGCCTCCTTTTATGTGAATGTTTATTCATTACGACTTGAGCTTGAGCTGACAAACAGACAGATAGATTTTAAGATTTTTATATGATGAGAATGATTTCTGTTTAGTTATGGTGAGAAAATGACGGATCGCAAGTCGGGGAACTCGTCTTCGAAAGCGATCGTCTCATCGGACGGCTTTCTCCTCGCCGGCGACTTCTTCTGCTCCTCCACCGACGAACTCTCCGTTTCCTGATCTTCCTGTCGCTTCTTGAAGTTCTTCAGACGGAATGCTTGCAGTCGGGACCAGTAGAACTCGGCGAAGATGATGATCATGACGGAGAGACCGATCTGAATGGCCAGGATACCAAATCCGTTCGCGTCGCACCGCATTCCACGGGCGATTTTCTGAAAGAGAATATAACGAGAGTGTCAAGACACTGTTACTCACCGCTGCGACCGACAGGGACGCCACAAACGGAAGAATGAGCTGTAGCATCTGCGAACAGCACACCGCCACCCAGCACGGCGTCCACCGATTCAGAATCTTGTATCCGGAGAGATAGGCGTAGAGGAAGACATGGGCGGTCAGGTTGAAGAACACGATCCATCGGTGAATGGCGAAGGTGAGCGAGTAGAAGGTGAAGGCGTAGGAGAGTGAGAGGAAGTGGTGGACGATGTGGATGGAGAGAGGGCGACGACCGTCGTACAACAGAATCATCGTTTCGAGAAGATCCGTGATCTTGGTGAGTGTCCAGAAGAAGACGACGGTTCCGGAGAGCGGGCCAGTGTAGAGTGAGTCGGATTGACAGACCGAGTAGTGCCAGCCACGGTAGATACTGAGAAGCACGTCGGGGATGAGTATGACGCCGAGGAACAGTTGGAAGAGACAGTTGTAGTGGTACCAGTCCTTGAGATACGACTTTTGTGGATTGTGTGATGGTCGGAGGTTGAATGCCACGATGACGTAGATGATTCCGAGGAGATGGACGGGGAGGAAGGAGAACGAGATGATAGATGAGAACCACGAGTAGGGGAACTGAAAAGAGAATGAGAAAGGAGACCAGAAAACATCTTACCATTGAGTCTTTAGTTGTTTTCGAGTAGAAGCTCAAGTCGAAATGAAGAAACACACTGAAGATTTCCACTGGAGAGCTCCCCCTTTATACCCTGTTCTTATCTTGATTGACCATCTAAGTAGTCCACGTACAGTCCACGAACAAAAATTATGGTCACGGTAGTTACACACGTGAACAAGATGTTTTGAAAGAAATCGAGGCTCCCATTTCCCCGTGAACTCTGTTTATCATCCTTTTTTGTGAACACCTTCGTGGACTGTACGTGGACTACTTAGATGGTCAATCAAGATAAGAACAGGGTATAAAGGGGGAGCTCTCCAGTGGAAATCTTCAGTGTGTTTCTTCATTTCGACTTGAGCTTCTACTCGAAAACAACTAAAGACTCAATGGTAAGATGTTTTCTGGTCTCCTTTCTCATTCTCTTTTCAGTTCCCCTACTCGTGGTTCTCATCTATCATCTCGTTCTCCTTCCTCCCCGTCCATCTCCTCGGAATCATCTACGTCATCGTGGCATTCAACCTCCGACCATCACACAATCCACAAAAGTCGTATCTCAAGGACTGGTACCACTACAACTGTCTCTTCCAACTGTTCCTCGGCGTCATACTCATCCCCGACGTGCTTCTCAGTATCTACCGTGGCTGGCACTACTCGGTCTGTCAATCCGACTCACTCTACACTGGCCCGCTCTCCGGAACCGTCGTCTTCTTCTGGACACTCACCAAGATCACGGATCTTCTCGAAACGATGATTCTGTTGTACGACGGTCGTCGCCCTCTCTCCATCCACATCGTCCACCACTTCCTCTCACTCTCCTACGCCTTCACCTTCTACTCGCTCACCTTCGCCATTCACCGATGGATCGTGTTCTTCAACCTGACCGCCCATGTCTTCCTCTACGCCTATCTCTCCGGATACAAGATTCTGAATCGGTGGACGCCGTGCTGGGTGGCGGTGTGCTGTTCGCAGATGCTACAGCTCATTCTCCCGTTTGTGGCGTCCCTGTCGGTTGCAGCGGTGAGTAACAGTGTCTTGACACTCGCGTTATGTTCTCTTTCAGAAAATCGCCCGTGGAAAGCAGTGCGACGCGAATGGATTCGGTATCCTGGCCATTCAGATCGGTCTCTCCGTCATGATCATCATCTTCGCCGAGTTCTACTGGTCCCGACTGCAAGCATTCCGTCTGAAGAACTTCAAGAAGC
The DNA here is from genome assembly GCA_900883565.2 of Caenorhabditis panamensis. NCBI lineage: Eukaryota > Metazoa > Nematoda > Chromadorea > Rhabditida > Rhabditidae > Caenorhabditis > Caenorhabditis panamensis. The sequence goes on along the minus strand of LR537740.1, from coordinate 85,197 downwards.
GACAGGAAGATCAGGAAACGGAGAGTTCGTCGGTGGAGGAGCAGAAGAAGTCGCCGGCGAGGAGGAAGCCGTCCGATGAGACGATCGCTTTCGAAGACGAGTTCCCCGACTTGCGATCCGTCATTTTCTCACCCTAACTGACTAGAAATGCTGAATAAAGTCTTTATTTCTCTTTTTTCTTTTTAAAAACCTACCAATGAACCCCCTCCGACAAGGAGGGCACTCTGTGCATCTCGCGGCCTAAGTCTTGCGATGACCGAACTACTAGGCCATCTATGCAATGTTCGATACACCCAATCCACCCAATAGATTCATGAAAATCTATACAAACTAAAACGACATATATTTATTCCCTGTATTCACTTTCCTCGTTCTCCCCAATATTCCATATTCCCCATAGAAAATCAATATGGCCACAATGACAGAAGAAGAAAAGAAGAAAGAAGAGAAGGAAGATGTCGTCGAGATGGATGCCTCCTTCTCTCCCCAATTCGTCCGGGAAGTCAATAACATCAAAGCTCTGATTCGACGGCTTGTAGAGGACAATGAAACGCGTAACTATTTCGGAAATCTCACCTCAAATATGGCAGACAACACCGGTTTGCTTCGGATACAGTTCAATAAGCTAATGTCGAAAATGGAGGAGGCAGAGAAGAGGTCAATTGTCAAGGAGCTCATCAAGATGAATCATCACATAGCAGAGAAGAATCCACCGGATCGGGTTTATGTTGGGTGAGTTTTAACCTTTCTTTATCTTTACTCAACATTCTCGTTGCTTCAGAACAAACTACGAGCGAGTCGTCGATCGATTGCTCCGTTTCGCGCATGAACACGATGTAATCTCTACAACTCTTTGTGCTGAGGGCCTCATCATGACCACAGACTTCCGTTTGTGCAGTCGGATTTGTCAGGAAAAGTGGAAGTTTATCAAAGAATGCATTCCAAAGATTGACTACAAAGGGATTCGAAACATTCTTCGATACATCCTCGAATCCCAATTGCGTCGTCTTCCGTTTGCTCTTGCTCCGGAGCAAGTCAACGAACTGCGGATAGTAGAGGATGTGGTGTTGCAGATTGTGGATCGTGATTCGAATCTGATGCCTCCACTGATTACGCTGTCAGAAGTTATGCGAGGGATGCCGAAGCAAGCACAAATGCTGCCCGTGAGTTCTAACAATATCTTTCTTTCTGATTGTAAACCCCTTTCTTTCCAGCGTCTCACTGAAAAACTCGGCAGTTTGTCTGTCTACTTCCGTCCGATTGCCGATCTAACTCATGTTTGCGGTCGCAGTTTCATCTATCCGATCCCTATGCATCCGTGTTTATTCCCACCGACTTCTTTCTGGGATGATTTCGGTAACACCGGACAAAACTCACTCCAACAACAACATCACACCCTTCCGTACCGTCCGGAGCACACCACAACATTCCTTTACACACAATACATGATTCTTCGACAACCGTTCGGAAAGGATTCTTTCAATCAACAAAGGAACCCGAAACCCAAATCTCACTGGGATATCCTGATCTCTGTGATGATTTGCGAGTCGATGGCTGAAGCTGAGACTTTGCCAGAGAACGAACCGATTCCCAGATATCAGTGGGACAATATTGTCAACATGGTCAACTTTGGAGTCGCCCATCATTTACTGTGAGTTTCCGTTTGAACAATCTTGTAATCTGTATTCGTTTAGGAACCCGAAAAACTTCTTCGCAGTGCTCAACGGACTGGTAAAGTCCACAAAATACACCAGGGCTCGGGATGAAGTCATGTGGATTGTGTTCCAAGTAGTTGGCTCTCTTTTCAATATCACTCGGCTTGATGATGCACTTCAAGAGATTGTGCAACTCTATCGAGATCTTTTTGACGGAGATGTTGTCTGGATGGGAGCCTCCGATCATCCTGCACTCTTCGCCAGGTTCTTGGCAGCCGCTAGCACTTGGATGATATTGGAAAAGGAGGTGAGTTGATTGAAACAAAACAAACACAGAGCAAGACAAAACTTGTTTTATTTTGATACGGAAATACGGTGCCCGGAAGGGGACAACCCAAAAAATTTATAAAAACCGTCAGCGACTTGTTAGAAATGAAGCAGAGTGTCCTCCAGGCGTGTTATCCCTTGGTGTTGAGGTGTTGTGGAGCCTTGTGGGCGAGCTCGTGGACTCCTCCGTTGTACACCTTGGCGACGATTCCGGAACGGGCGGCGGCGAGCCAGACAGCAGAAGCCGAGATTCCGACGCCGCAGGCGATGACGACAGTGTCCCCGGTCTTGATTCCCTTGGCGGCGAAAGCTGAAAAAGGAGAATGTACACGTGGAAGAGAGAGAGGGGAATGATACCTTGGTCGCAGTCGGCCTTCTTCTTGAATCCCTTCGCTCCACAGACCTCGGAGATCGGGAAGTGGATGGCATCCTTGCAACGGACTCCCTCGGCCTTCGAGTCGGGGTATCCGATCGGGTGCTTTCCGGTGAACTCTTCCTTGGCACGAGCGTCGAGGTACTTGATGCTCGCAAGGTTGTCGAATGGAATCTCCGACATCTTGACGAGCACACTCGCGTCCGTGGTCTTCGTTTCGAAGTTGCCACCCGAGATCATGCTCTCTCCGGCCTGGACGACTCCTTGAGCGAGCTTGAATGCTTCGAGACCACCGTTGAGCACCGAGACGTTCGTGTAGCCGTAGTAGCGGAAGGTCCAGTATGCACGAGAAGCCGCCGCCATGCCACCGTCCTTTCCACGAGCGTAGATGATGACGTGGTCCCCGTTGAACACTCCGAGTCTCTTCACGTACGCCGAAAACGTCTCCGCATCGTACAGGGTGAAGCGCTCCTCCTCCGACGGATAGTAGGCAATGTCGAAGTTGAAGTGCGCGGCGCCATTGGCGTGCTCGGCGAGGTAGTCCTGGTTCTTCAACTCGTTCATTGCCACTCCGAATTTGTTGAAGTACTTTGCCTTGTACTCGGCAATGTCCGGTTTCGGCTTGAAGGTCCACGAAGCGTCCAGAAGGCGCACATTCTGGAAGAGCGACGTTGGGATCCGGGCACTCGAGACTTGTTGAAACTCACTCCAAAGTTCTGCACCACCCATTTGGGCTCGACGATCATTTCGGCAGCCATGCTTGTTGGTTGAGAATCGCTGATTTGTCCACGACGAATCAATACTGAGGATTTCCACTGGAGAGCTCCCCCTTTATACCCTGTTCTTATCTTGATTGACCATCTAAGTAGTCCACGTACAGGCCACGAACGGGTCAACAAAAAAGGATGATAAAAAGAGTTCACGGGGAAATGTTAGCTTCGATTTCTTCCAGAATATCTTGTTCACGTGTGTAACTACCGTAATCTTTCAGTTCGGTGAGAAGATGCCGGAAGCCAACGCGACGATCAAGTCACACATCAAGTTCATCCAAGACGGCGCCGAGAACTTTGACAAGAGCAACATTGCAATGTTGGCTGTTCTTGCAAATGCTTGTAAGCCAGTCCTTTCTCTCCTAACCCCAAATTCCTTTTTTTTCAGACCGCCCTGAAACCAAATACGGCAAGCAGATTCCACCGGTTATCACTCAGATGCTGGATGAAACTGACGAGTCGCAACCTCGGTTTCAGCTCTCCTATAATCGTACTGCTGCAAACAGTTTCTCTGCGTTTCCCGTGGAGTTCCTGGACGCACTTACTCTTCGATCGAAGAAGCTAGTGTTGACACATTGTCTAAACTGCATGCGAAGCTTCACCGCAGAGAAACTCCCTTCTCCCGCTGTCTTCGAAGTCATGGCTCGAATCTGTCATTCAGAAGACTTTGAGATGGCTGTAAAGGAAGTGGATAACCTGGCTCAACGATCATTGTACGTCACCAATACCTCCCCCGATTCAATGCCCAAGGATCAGTGCTTCTTTGTGTTTGACTTCCTCTGCTACCGACTTTCTCATCTTCACGCCTATTCAAAGTTCTCTCATATCATCCAAGTGCTCGGTCACTTTACTCACCACATCCAAAGTACCCCACAAAATCATCAGATCTACCGACTCATGGAGCAGTATTTGATGCGGAGGTGGTGCTGGACTGGATTCCATGAGTGCATCGGCAACTACATCAGCTTAGTCGGTCCTTCTAAGGATAGCTCACTGAATCGATATCTCGCGAATCCAAAATCTTTCTGCGCGCCAATGGATGGGATCATGTTCCCGATCAATCCGGAAGTGTTCAAGATGTCTATCTATAGTTTCCTGAGGGCCGTAAAGATTACTGGACAGGAAGTCGCACTGGAAGAAGCCTTGTACCCGACACTGATTGCTGGATGGGGATGGCCAAAGAAATCTACATCTTACTTCCCGAAGTGGGCGTTGGATGTCATCGCGATGTCAAATCCCGCCAAGCACCTTCCAAAGTTCGATGAGATTCTCCGAACGGTTAGAGAGGCTTCCAGGCTTCACCCGAGTCTCACACCTCATCAATTCGTTCTGAAGTTTGGAGAGGACCCGAACATTCTTACCAATCATTGTATTCTGGCGACGTTGTTCAAACTTGCTTATGACAGCCTTGACACTAAACCAGATTGCACTTCAGAGTTCTATGAGTGAGTTGTTTGAGCAGGGATAATCATTTTTCATCTCATTTTTCAGAATTCTGGCAAAGAAGACACCAAAGGACATTGTGGTGATGGGGAACTACCTAGTCGACTACATTATTGCGGATACAAAGAGTCAAGATTGTAATGAGCAGACCTACAAGAATGTAAGTACTCTTTTTCTCACATTGCTCACTTCTAAACCATCGTTTTCAGATCGCCAAAGCCGCTTCCATTTTGATCTTCCAATACCAAGTAATGCGTGCCGATCGTTTCCTGCTCTCTCTTACAATGCATCCATCAACGGATGAAGATGCTATGATCTGCATGCAAGTCGCCAACGAGTTCATTCTCACCCCAGAATTCCAAGAGAGAATCAAGTGGTTCCATGCAAATGTCCCCAAGAAGGAGGTCAATCCGACAGAGTACATCAAGATGATTGTGAAGTATCACGATCAGTATCCCGAGTTTGAGATATTCGAGTTGGTTCGGTCAAATGATTCCTCCAGCAATCCACACTTACCCAATTACTACGGTTGTCTCATCGAACGGTTGCTCCCGATTCTCGACCAGTTTGTCTCCATGACATTGGAACAACAAGGCTACAAGTTCAACCCACAGGTGCTCCAAACCTTGGCAATGTTCTACAAGTACCACGCTATGCCCATTCACTTCATATACTCCGTTCTTCACATAACGCATGGCTCGTTGATGGGTCCCGAAGCAAAGTCTTTTGTGACTTTGTTCAGTCATGAAATTGAAGATGTTCATTTGACGGAGCAATTCGAGAAATTCAATCATCAAAAGGCATCGAAAGAGCAACTAATCATGGAGCTGATTGACAGAATGACCGGCAGTCTCGACTTCATTTTGACTCCCCCGGTATGGGTTGCAAAAGATTGGAAGACAGCTGAGATGAGTCCAGGAGCACAGACCCTTTACCTCGCTTGCATTGAGATCATGGCTTCTCCACATCCACCAGAAGCCTTGGTTCCTGCGATGATCAATGTGATGCAGATGAAACCGCATCTTCGACCGTACAATGTTGTCAATTTGATTGCTCTCATGCTCACTGCACTTCCCTCTGCTTATGCAGCAGCTCTCAATGACGAGTTCATTGCGGTGTTTGAGAATGGAGATGTGGAGAAGTTGAAGTTCGAGGATATTGTGTTCGACAACTATGAAGAGTATCAGTTGATGAATCTAACGAATCGTGCCAGATCTGTGAACGTGATCCTCCAAGCTTACTGGACGCATGTCAACTTGGTAAGTGTTTGGAACGTGGATTTAGCTCAAATCATTCTGTTTTTCAGTGTCTCGTCAACTCGTCCTTCGCTCAGGAAATGGTTCCAAAACTTTTGAAGCATGTAAAAACTGGGAAGGAACTCTGGTACTTGCTCCGATTCGTCATGCCGATTCTGCGTCGTTACTGGGAGAACTGGGACTTAACGAAGCAGATGAGGAAGCTCCGGGAGAAGTTCGCTCCATTGACAATCATTCAGAGCATTTTTGAAAAGTTGGGATCAATGGCTGAAGAAGGTGTTGAACTGGTCTACGAGAAGCATCTCTGTGATTTGTTTTACAACTGCAAGTACGTGTTTGTGGGAGATTTCCTTCGCGATACTGCTACCATCGAGTTCACAAAACTTCCGGAGAAGATGAGGGATCGGTTGAAGTTTTATGTGTCTCAAGAACCTGTGAGAGCGCCGACACCAGAGGAGGAGACTCCTGAGAAGGAGACAGCGCCGCAGCAGCCGGAAGTAGCAAAACAACAAGCAACTCGCCATCCGGAGCAGCAAAGACAGTACGAGATGGAGGCGGCGCATCAGCAACAACAAGCGATGCTTCTCCATCAACAACAGCAACAACAACATCACCAAATGATGCAGCATCAGCAACACCAGGCTCATCAGAATCACCCAGCTCATTCTCAAGAAGCCCATCATCCTCAACATCATCCCCAATTGATTCATCAGATGGAAATGCAGCAACAACAACATCATCAAGCCCAGCAACACGCCGCCCAACAAGCTCACCAACAACATCCGATGCATATGACTCCACAGTATCCAGGAATGTCGATGCAACAGATGCATCATCAACAACAGCAAATGCATCAGATGCAGATGCAAATGCAGTATGGAATGCATCAACAACAGATGACACCGCATCATCCGATGCCAGGGCAGATGCAGGGTCAGATGCATCCGATGGTGAGAGTTTCTGAAAAGTCTGGAAGGTTCAGAGACTCCTTTCAGATGCACAACATGACTCAACAACAACAATACGCCTACATGCAACAAATGCAGATGCAGCAAATGCAGCAGCAACAGCAGCAGGGACAGTACATGCACCATCACCATCATCCCCACATGCAGTAACTCTTACCGGTCCTACCAAGAATCTCGGAACTCAGGGTGCTATCTATTATTCAATTTCCAATTCCTAACTCATTCCTAATAAACCGATCTAAAGATTTGACATGTTTATAAACGGGCAAAATACTTAGCGAGATAAGATTGAAACTGGGATGAATGGAGGAATGAGGGGATGACACTGGTGGGGGGAATACAATTGGTGAATGGAAAAAGTAAGGAATATTGGGGATTGGGGGCAAAATAATACAAAACTCAATGGGATTCGAGCAATTAGATGGCTTCGAGCATTGTCTTCAGCTCATTCACATCGAAACTGTCGTCGCGAGCACACTCGATGAGCTTTCGAATCTTCGGATCGATTGTCAGGTTCGATGCAAACTTGTTGCTTTCGGTGTAGGCGTTGCGGACGACTTGATGATCGATTCCGGCGAGCTTCGCAGCGTAGAAGCCGTACGATTTGGGGCAGATTCCGGATTCCAGCTCATACAGGAACGTGACGTCTTCCATGGTCGGATCCTCGTTGTTCTCTTTGTCGACGACGCATTTCTGAAACAAGATTCTTATCAGAGGCTAATGAATGAGAGAGACATACCATGTGAGCCAGTCTGACGTTTGGATGGTTGGTGAATGAGTCGCAGATCGAGTGATAGTGAGTGGAGAAGAACGTGCGGCAGCCGAGTTCGTCGGCGATGTTCTGGAGAACAGCGGATGCGATTGCGGTTCCATCGAACGTGCTGGTTCCACGGCCCAGCTCGTCGACAAGGAGCAGCGAGTGTTTTGTGGCGTTCTTGAGCATCACGTCAGTCTCTTTCAACTCAATGAAGAAAGTCGACTCTCCGCACATGATACGATCGTTGGCACCGATGCGAGTGAAGATTCTGTCGATCGGGGTGAGGCGCATTGACTCGGCAGGGACCATGGAGCCCTGACAATGGATCATTTTTTGAAGTTTTGAATAAGGATAACACTTACAATATGAGCGAGAATCGCCAGAACTGCAGTTTGTCTCATCAACGTTGACTTTCCTCCCATGTTCGGACCGGTGAGCAACATCACAGCGGCTTCCGACTCTCCCATTGTAGTGCTGTTGGCGATGAAGGATGTGGTGCCGGTGACTTCGTTTCGGGATTGGAGAGCCAGACACGGATGAACTCCTTTCTCGACGACAAGGAACGGTTTCGACGATTCAAAGTCGAATTCGGGCATGCACATTTCGAACGGCGATGATTTGGCGAAGATGGAGAGCGAGACAAGCACATCGAAACTCGAGATAGACTTGACAGTCTCTGTCCAGATGGAGTTCTTGACACCGAACTGCTCGAAGACACGACGAGTGGCATCATCTCCCAGTTTCGCTTTCTCTCGTTGAGCAGCATCCAGAGCAGCGACGAGCTCTTCGGAGTCACTGGTCGAGTAGCGGATGAATCCCTTTCTGCGCGACTTGAGTTCGAACGACGACGAGACTTTGGTGCTTTCGGGCATCTCCAGAAGATACTTGACTTTTCCAGAATCCACGAATTTGATCGAGCAGCTGTACTTTCTCGCAATGGTGTCTTTGTATCCGTTGAGTTCGCTCATGCACTCGGCGACTTTCTGGCAAGCTTCGTCGTACTCTTGATCGCATCCCTTGTTCGGCACGATTTTTCCGTCTTTCAGCGCCGTCGTTCGATCAAACATTTTCTGAAACCAAAGGATTGTGATGCTTAAAAAGATAGCAGAACCCACCTCAAAGTGCAGAATGTTCTCCTCGACTTCTTGGGTGTGCTCCTCACTACCGAGCAACTCGTCGAGAAGCTCACATCCTTCTCCTTCTTGCTGCATCTTCATGTACTCTTTACGAAGCTTATTGCATAGCTTGAATCCATCGATGGCCGCCAGGAGCTCTCCAATCTTCTTCTGATTGGTTTTGAGAGAGTCAAACATGATCGCTCGGCTGTCTGGATGCTTCTCGGCACGGTACTTGAGTCCAATGGTGTGAATCTTTTGGAGCAGTCTGTCCAGATCGGGAATCTTCTTTAGAGTCGTGGTGGCAGTATTGATGAAGGAAGTGGCATCGGAGGAGGTCATCCATTTGACAGCTTCTTGACGGACCCGCAGTTTGTGAGGATCGCAGGTCGGTTGGAGCAGCCAGGATCGGAGAAGACGTCTTCCGAACGGAGTGCAGCATTTGTTGATGACGTAGTACAGTGAGGTGAGGTGCGAGTCTCTTCCGTTCGGCACCACGTTCAGATTCTCGAGAGCTGTTCCGTCCAAGATCAGACTCTTCCCATTCCAGTTCATCTTTGCCTCCTCTTCCTTCTTTTCAGTCTTGATGGAGCTGGAGTCATAGAGTGAGATGTTGCGCATGGAGAGCATATCCACATCGATCAGACTGTCTCGAAGGTACCAGACCATTGCTCCGAACGCGGAGAGTGCCAGCTGGAACTCACTGGAGGCCTTGGGGAGAACACTCGACTCTTCCAACATTCCCTTCAGAACTTGTGGCCATTCGGAGTAATCGGATCCAAAGTAATCGTCGAGGGAGACAAGGCGAACGGCGTCGTCGGCGGTGAGGAACTGTTTCTTGGTGATCAGCTGCTCGATTGGAACGGAGAAGAGGATGCCATTGAGAATAGATTTGGTTGAAGCGGAGAGACAGTTCTTCTCGACGAGTGTCTGCACGACGACTACATTGGCGAGAAGGGTGCGAAGCTGGGAGCGGTAGTCGTCGTCTTCGAACTGTCCGATACGGATGTTAGCAGTGGTGGTGTCGATCATACAGACTCCATAGGTCGACTTGCCGGTTTCGGAGTTCTGAAAGTATAGTGTTTAGAGAGAATGTTTCTTTCCCAACTCACATGCAGTTCCTTGATAGTCAACAGGAACTTGGCAGTCGGATCCAGAGTCTCCGATGCGCTTCCCAAGTCGACTCCATCCAGTACTCCATAGGTCCTTGTTCCGTTGGAAGTCACTCGACAAACCTCTCTCTTCACAACCTTGTCCTTTGGGGCATTACTCTTCAGGTTTCGTTCTTCGAGCATCTGCGGCGTCTCGGTCTGCTCCACACGTGCCACTTTGTATCCATGATTCATCAGCTGATCAGCAAACTTCGAGGCGGCGTGCTCCGGGAATCCAGCATGAGCGTAGGATCCTCGCATGAATGCGATGTTGAGTGCACGGACAACTTCGACAGCGTCCATGTGATACGTCTCGTAGAACTTTCCGACTTTGAAGAGGATGATGGTATCGAAGTGCGCCGACTTGATAGTCCACCACTGACGATGTCCCGGGGTTTGTTTCTGATGGAAGTCTGGTGGAACGAACAGCGTCTTCGGGTCGTATTCCGGATCACTGACCAGACGTTTGCTGGCGTCCCTGATGTTCTCTGGCTTTAGGAACCCGAATCCCTCGTGATCGAATCGCTCGGCCTCCTCCTCCTGATCCTTTTTCTTTCCTCCCTTCTCCACCTTCTTCTTCCTCTCTCCGTCTCCCTCCATAATCTTCTCCATCTTCTCCTCAATCGCCGCCATCGACACTGCTTCTCCCTCGAACACTCGTTGTTTCGGCTTCGTGCTGATTCCTGGAGTTCTCGAATTCTTCGGTGTTCCACTGGCCTTCTTTCTCTTCGGAGTGCTCTGCGGGGTGATTTCATTGTCATCGCTGGCATTCTCATCGACCTCCGATCCCTCGGAAGATTCCTCCTTCGCTGGCGTCTCCACATAATCCTCATCACTATCATTGTTATCTTCGCCTTCTGAGGACGATTCGATGAACACTTTGGCTCGTTTCGGCGTGTTTTTGATGGTTTTCACTGGCGAATCAGTGTTCGAGACAGTCTGCGAGTTGGTTCTTTTGAGAACTTTCTTCTCATCTGAAAACGAAAGATGTGAGAAGTTTGATAACATGATAAGGAGTCCTACTTTCTGTTTTCTTCTCCTTTTTCGCTGGCTTCTCCGATTCCTCCGCTTTCTTCTCCTTCTTTCCATCCTCCTCCGGTTTCTCCTGCTTCGGAGTCCTCGTGAAGAACGACATCAGAGAGCTTTGTCGCTTCGACATTCTGTTTTTCCCTGAACATTTTAATGAGAAGAAAAGAGAATAGTTAACAGAAAAGAGAAATAGTCGGTGATCATAAGAACCGGTTGACGAATTGGCAGACAAAAAAGATGATGACAAAAAAGGTAGTAAAGTATTTTATTTGACAGTTGAAACAAAATATTGCAAACAATAAATATTTATATCCATTCGACAACTTCTTTCACAGGGCTTCTTTCCTTTTTCGCTTATCGCTTGAAATCGTATCCGGCCTTGACATCGAGCCGTTCTTGCTTGTCCTGAGCCATAAGTCGACGGAGATCACTCTCGAATGGGTCCTTGTCGAAGCCACTGAAACTAATAATGAAACTCAGAAGAGACACTGGCAACTCACAACTGAATGTTGCTCGCCCAGACGCTGATCATCGACGCGTTGACCGGGATCTTCGAAACGGACACTCCGAACAGCTTCACATCCTTGGCTCTTGGCGCCGCTTTCCGAACATTTGTCAGCCAGTTCGAGGCGACACTGGTGCTCCAGATCGACTCTTCAGTGTATTCGGTGGTGGAGAACTTAGGGAGAGTCGCCGAAACCAGTTGCGAGTTCTCGGAAGCGATTCTGGAATGAGTAGGTTCTAAGTTTTGATGAGAACCAAAGATCTTACAATTCAGTGTCGACGACGACTGCCATTGACGAGGGAATTGAGAGAAGATCCATCTCGGTGAGCTCTGAAATAAGAGAAACATTGAAAACTATCGTAATTTCTAATCCTCACTCTTCTTTTTCATCTCTGGCTCATCCCCGACAACGGTAGCTGATCTTCTTTTCGTACCCGAACTCTCCTCCTTCGGACTCTTTTCCTTGACTTTTCGACTCTTCGGAGTCTCTTTCGTGTCCTCAGCAGCTGCAACCGGAGTCTTCTTCACACGTTTCTTCGTCTCGGCGGGTTCCTTTGGCGTTGCTTTGTTGGCTTCCGCTTCTTCCGCCTTCTTCAACTTTCCGCTCAGTCTTGCCTGCTTCTTCTGCTCCTTGATGTACTCGCAGTGCTTACAAACTGGCTCCTTGGTCTTGTTCTGCTTCTTCTTGGCGGGTGCAGCACTTGTGGACGGCTGGGAATCGTCCTCCGAGTCTTGGTGGTCATGAAAGTGACTATGCTCGGCTTCGTTTGCCTGTAACCTCGCTTCTATCGCCTTGCTTGTCGGTTTTCTGTTCCTGGTTGGTCTTTCGGATGAAGTTGATGCGGGCATCACAGAGAGGGCTCGGGACGATCCTGGAGGCCGTCCTACTTTCTTAGGAGGATCCACTGGGGTGGAAGCTTTGGCGTCTAGAGCAGAGAGATCCTTCGAGTTCGGAACAGCGACTGCAGGTTCAACCATCTTCGAAGGGTCGAGTGGAGCTCTCGGAGTCATGCGAGTTGTCGGTGGGAGGGCAGAAACGGCTCGCAGAGATCGTGGTGGCTGTCCGACTTCCTTGCTGGAATCCTTGATGGAAGCAGAATTGGCGACTGGAACAGCGGATGCAGACTCGACGTTCTTCGGAAGATCCAGTGGAGCCCGGGGAGTCATGCGAGAAGTTGGGGGCATCACAGACATTGCTCGAATCGATCGTGGAGATTGTCTGATCATCTTCGGAGGGTTCACTGGAGTAGAAGCCTTGGCATCTGGAGCAGCGGCTGCCGGTTCGACGTTCTTCGGAGGATCCAGTGGAGCTCTTGGAGTCATGCGAGTTGTTGGAGGGAGAACGGACGCTGCTTGCAGCAATCGTGGAGACTTTCTTGGCAGCGGCTTCAAGAAATCAGTTATTTTCCCTGTAAGCTCTAATAATTGTGGAAAAACAATTGGGATCAGCCACTCACTATTCCTCTCCACGTTCTTCTTCTCATCATGGGGACTGTCGTCGCTGAGCATGACCACTTCATGGGGCTCTTCCTTGACAGACGAGATCATTGGAGTTCGTCTGCGGGCACCTGGAGCGGGAAATGAGGGAGCCGCAACTTCCGAGACTTCCATCTTGATATTGCGGCAGTTTCTCGACTCGGCTACAGGTTCCGCTTTGATCCGAATGCTCTCAATGGGTTCTTTCTTGGCGGTGACAAGCTTCTGTGGCGCTGGAGACGTTGATGGTTCTGAATTTTTGGATCATCTGATGAAACGGAATTATTGTGCATACCTTTCTTGACAAGAAACTTTCTCTCAGGTCCAATCGGAGTAATTTCTCTCGATTCTACGATCGTCTTGACTCTTCTGGCAGCCACCGGAGTGTTCTCCTCCTCTTCTTCGTATTCCTCGCCACTGCTCTCTTCGTTTTCCGACGACTCGCTCTCTCCTCCGTATTCCTCGTCATCGGCAAATCTTCTGCTATCACTTTCAGATCGTCGTTCTTCGTCTGAAAATCGAAATATAGAACAGAACAAGTGAATTTCACCAACTAGCAAAAAACGAGGCCATTGTAGACGTGGTCGGGTGGCGTGAATGAGTTCTGTGATGTTGACGCGGTTCGTACTTCGACTCTTGATGGGTGAACACGTCGTTGTCATCGTAGTCATCTTGAAATCTCGATTCAGAGGTTGAAGTTTCAGTCAAAAGTCGGTCATAAGCAGTGCTGTCCGTCCGAAGTGTGTATTCTGAGTTGGTTCCTCTGGAGACTCGATCTTTTCTTCTTGGCGACGCCTCAAACGTTCCGGATCTTCGCATTCTCCTCCCAAACTTCGCATCGAGTTCCTGACACTTCCGCAACGCTCGGACGTCTCCATCGAAGGAATCAATAGAGTTGAGTGGCGCCGAGACGAGTCCCTTCCCGAAGCGAGCATCATTGAGGAACAGTTTGTTGACAAACTTCTGCTGGTGTTGTGGGCCGATGGATTCCGGGAAGTACAAATTGCCGTCCATGTCCATTTCGATACGAGACTCCGGAAGGTTCAGACGTTCGCTTTCCGTGTACTTCTTCTCCATTTCCTTGACGCTGAACATGAATCTTTGCTGTGACGTCTCGAGTCCATTCGCCAATTGTCTCGCTGATGTAGGTGGCGCCTCTTGACGTTCCACGTCTTCTTCATACTCCACTCCGCCATCGGAATCACTTGAACTCGAACTGATCGCCAAACCTGCAACGTGAAAATGTTTTTCCGTTGTTTTCATTTCCGGGATTTGATTATTCCTAGATTTCAGTACGGCTCGAAGATCCGTGATGTCTAATAATAACGAACAATCAACTCCGCCTACTACAATCAAAGTTATGCGCCCGGGTCATGTGAGTTATCGATTGACTAGGTAGGAGATTTTTGAACTCTCAGATGGTTGACAAGTGGAGAATCAAGGCTCTTCTGGGGAAAGGGGCGTGTGGGGTGGTGTACAAGGTTGAGGACAAGAACCGGAAGGGCTACTGTGCGGCGATGAAGATCGAGTATGACTCCCAGGAGTACGATCGGACTCTGCAGATCGAGGTGCACGTGCTGCAGAAGCTAAAGGAGACTCGCGACGTGTTGAAGATTATTGACTGTGGAAAACGGAAAACGTACACGTACATGGTGACAACTCTCTGCGGGAAGGATCTGATGGCGTTGAGGACTAAAATTCAACGAGGATTCAACGATACCACCGCCCTGCGTGTCGCTCTTTTCACTCTTTACGGACTGAAGCAGTTACACGAGGTTGGGTTCATCCATCGAGACGTGAAGCCGGGAAACATCATGACTGCGGCGAATCATGGTCGTGACTCCCGTTTCCTCGTGCTTATCGACTTTGGAATGGCTCGCTCGTTCGTGTCAATCGGAGAGGACGGCCAAAAGAAGCTTCGTCCGATGCGACGTCGGATCCCGTTGAGAGGAACCATTCGGTACTGCTCGATGAATGTTCACGATCGTATTGAGCAAGGCCGTGGAGACGATCTGATTGCCTGGGTCTACACTCTCGTCGCAGTGACACTTGGACTGCCGTGGTCTCATTTGAAGGATGAGAAGGAGGTGGTGGCATTGAAGAAGACCACTAAGGATGCGGCGCTGTTTGAGGACCTTCCGGAAGAGTTGAAGACGATTTTCGAGTACTTGAAGACGTTGCACTATGCTGATCGACCCGGCTACGATAAGATTTACAACTTGGTAAGATATTTAGAGATGCTGAGATTTTTGAAACTTATGTTTCAGTTGATGGCAGCGATTACTAGACTGAAGATCAACTTTCTGGATCCATACGAGTGGGAAGATGCGGAGATGGAAAGAATGGCAAAGGCGGAACAGGAGGAAAAGGACGAGAAGGAGAAAACAACCAGTCAGAAGGATGCTAAGGATCAGAAAGAACAGAAAGAGAGCACCTCGGAGAAGACTGCCATTTCCGGAAAGTCCACACTGACAGCCTCTTCTGCTGTTGATGCAGAGGAAGAAAAGAAGAAAAAGAAGGAGCTGGATGTCGATGGGCCACAGAACACGGCGAGCTTCGACAAGTGCGCCAAACTGAACAGCACCAAGGATCAGGTCAGCTCGAAATCGGACACTCTGCAGGGACAATCCTCGCATACCGACATCGGCCAGGGGATCAGCCAAGGAGGAAAGGAAGAGATCAAGGATCTGGAGACGGCTATTGACTATGATCCGAGCGAATTGACGACGAAGAAGGCGTTGCCAAGTGAGCAAACTACTTCAAGAGCTTCAAACTTTTTGTTACTTTCAGAAGAGGAGTTGCAGTACCTCGTCTACCCGGCCATCGCCGCTATCAACTTCACCGAAGCCGGGCTCCCTTTCTGAACTCAAATGCTCTAATTTAGCTATTCCGACAGTGAGATAAACCTTTCTAGTATACAATTTTTGCTTTGTTCCTATCGAATTCACTCACCCCTCTGCATTTTCTCGTCCCGCATCCGCCGAAGCTTCTGGATCTGTTCGGCTTTTCGGCGACGGATGCTGGCGAGCTCTGCTTCGATCTGCTTCACCTCGTCGTCATCCAGAACACTCTGCAACGCAATTCAACTTTGGTACACTCCAAAACCCTTGTTTGTGTACCTGGTCAGCGTCGTCGTGTTCCATTTGCTCCATTCGAATGCCGTGCGGCTTTCGTTTGACGGGAGCAGCCTTCACGCGAGGCATTCTCTGAAACAAACGGTCTCAATTTGAAATTAGAAAGAAGCAAGTTGAAATAGCGAGAAATAGCGGTAAACAGGTGAGAATGTGGTTCAAAATTTGGGATTTCGTTCGACTTCCAGCCAAAGTTCGCGACGTTGAACTCCGTTTCAAAGAAACAAACGGTTTTGATAGAAAACTAGAGACAAATTAGGGAGCAAAAAATGATTACTAATCTTTTTTTTCAAAGTGCGCGCGCGCCTGTTCGGCTTACGGGTCTCGCGACGAGTTTGAAAATATTACGGTAGAAGGGTAGTAGTTGTTCAAATTCGTGGCGAGACCCGTAACAAAATTGAGAAAATTGTTGAACTCCCGCGCCAAAACTTTGTTTTTCAAAAATCAAACTTTACCGCACTGTCGTCAGATTTGGTGCCTAAGACGCAATTAGACGTCATGGTGTTTGCACACTCTGGCTGGAAGCCGAGCGAATTCCCAAAATTTGAATCATTTTCTTTCCGGTTTTCTGCTTTTCCCTCCCAGTTTCACCATTTTAAGCAATTTTTCCACTTTTCTGTTAGAAATAGACTTTTTACACATGCTGACAACCTATTTCTCCATGATGTTCAAGTTTTTGCATAGAATTCGTTGTTGTTTTCTAGAGCATTTATGAGATCCTTCATTCTTCGCGTTTCTTTTCGACCGATCCTCCCAACCTTCACTTTTGTTTTTCTAATGGTCTTTCTCTTTTAGTTCACATGCGGATCGAAAGCTGCGTCCCGAAAGTGGACGATAACGAGAAGCTGGATTCGCTGACGAAAACCGTCAACTACCACATCTATGCGTTCGTGGAACTCATCTCAGAGCTTCAAGATGACGTTGCCAAGCTGTTCATCGAGGAGTATGGCGTCGCTGGAGCCATCGACATGCAATCGCTTCCGAAGATGGCCCGCATCATGTCAAAGTATGCCGCGTCAGACAACTACAGAGGACTCAAAAAATTTCCAGCCGTTGTCCAAGTGAGTTTTCGAGTTAAGAGAACCTCTTTATGAAACTTAATGTTCAGAACCACTTCAAAACCTGGCAGAGTTTGCGGAAGGATGCCTTGCAGGTCGACAACAGTGAGAAGCGGCGACACTACGCCAATATCCCCGCCAAACTTTGCTTCTACTACATGTACAACGGTGAGTTGTGCAAAGGAGTTGTGTGTCTGCTTGACTACGTGGAACTGATGCCCAAGGACTACCTGGCTACCGAAATCGCTCTCCGCTGGCTCCTGTTCCTCGGAGAGACTGAGATCGCCGAGAAGAAGATGAAGACGTGGAAGATGGAGAAGTGCTCGAAGGACATGTTCGATGCAGCTAAGTGGGGCATCGAATACGTCAAGACGAAGGATCGGCGATCGGAGTCGATGGCAAACCTGATCGAGCTGAGGGACAGAATCAAGAAGGAGAATGTGAAATCGTTCCCAAAGTACGACCTGGCTTCGTTCGTGTACTGGCAGTGCTCAACGTTGAGCAACATGGCTGCAAGTTCGACACTGGCCGCAAGTGATGTAAGCTTATCTTTGCGATGATCTAATCCTTTTCTAGTTCCCAGATCGCCTCTCACAACTTCTGGAAGCCACGACGAAAGCTGACGCGATAATTCGTAACCGTGTTCCGGGACTCTCCGCATACCAGTTCAACAACTCTGTCTCCTCGTCAATCTTCACATATCTCGAAGGGAAGCAGGAAGGAACGGCCACAGAGTACAGTGAGTCTGAGAACCTTTGATTCTCGTCATCACTAACATCTTTTCAGTCCATCTTGGATCCGCAGTCGCCTGGCACTTCGAGATGCGACGGGAATGGGCGTTGGTGAATGTGTCGACTGCACAAGCTCGGGATTCGATGTCTGCGATGATCCTGAACATGCGAACCGCTCTCAAGTCAGCGTCGCTCTTCCGCATCCTCCAGTCCACCAACGCAATGGCATACTACACAACGATCATCGAAGAACCAGGAGCGGAGAACAACGCGACGATCATGCGAGCCTCCCTGGTTAACCTGATCTCGGCTGATCCGATCATCGTCCACTGCAGCACTCCCAAGAAAAGTGCGGCTCCTTCTCGAGCCCAGACTCCGCTGCCCGGCCAGAAAGTCTCGTTGACAAGCGAGAGAGAAACCGACACACTGATCCTGGAAGTCGCCGACAAGTTGTCGGAAATGGAATTGATCAACGAGCAACCATTCCACCCGATCACTCGTACTTGTAACTGCAACATCTGCGCACATTACTCGTTCAGTAGCACGTTCGCTGCCGAGTACATGTTCGCCTTCTGCATCTACTCGGACTTCTCGCAGTCTGCCATCCAACAGTTCAACGCCGAGTTCATTTGCATTCGGGACCGAGATATGGTGTCTCAGACACTCATGCACCGAGACAAGTCTGTGCGACCGGTAAGTTGAGAAGAGGAATTCTGGTGATCTTATCCACTTTCAGCGTCCCAACGTCATTCAAAACGAAGTGTTCGGTCATTGCGCCGTCCAGTGGCTCGTTCGAAAGATCGACAGGAAGGAACCGCTCGATGCGGAGAGCTCTGAAGTGTTCAAGAATGCTCTGAGGGTAAAAAGGACTCCCTCCTGGCTCCTCCCAATCCTCTCTCTTTCTTTCAGATCGTCAAATACCTCTCCGTCCGCACTATCGACCTGATTCTGGCAGTCCAACAACTGGGACGCCAACTGGAGTTTCCCCAGAACTGCAACTACAGCTGGATGCAACCCGTCGTGAAGAAGAAGCTGATAAGGGCCAAGATTGACTGCGCAGTCGACATGATCCGTGCAGTGTCTCCGTTTGGACGTCGCGAGAAAGCTGACAATCCGGAGAGTGGAGGAATTGTGAATTCGAGCAGATTCAAGACAATTCAAAAGGAGATGGAGAGAGATATGGATCGCTTCGGACACATCCTCTATCGGTGAGCTTCATTTGTGCTTCGATACCCATTCTTATAATTTCTTTCAGAGAATGGCGGTGCCGAATGTTCCCATACATTGGCCGAACATCAGAGGACCCGTGGCAAGCTGCGTATGCTTGGACCGAGTCGACATCGATCGGAGCCCGTAATGCTGTTCAGTTGAAGCTCGAGAAGTGCCGCAGAGTGACGATCTCCGGACCGGAAAGATTCAAGATATGTGTGGAGACGATGCCGGACGACATGACTCTGGTGCAGATCGCGATGGCTGACAACAAGCAAATCTACCTCATCAAGATGCATGCCGATCGGGAGCCAATCATGATGCCCATTGCTCATCACTCGCAAGCCACCGAGTTGATGGAGAAGTTCAGCTACATGCTCGAGGAGGACGAGTTCATTGCCAAGTACCCGGGAAGCATCACACCGGAGGAGTTCTGGAAGAAGCGGAAGATTGTGGATGGCAGGATGAAGTCGTTTGTGGATGAAGTACAGAAGAACTTCTTCGATGTGTCAGCGAGTCTTCTGATGCCTTCCGACAGACTTGGACCGGCGGCGAAGGACATGGCTGAGAGGATCTACAAGCGGTCAAATGGCGGACTCAAAAGAGGAGAAGCCAAGGACATGGTCAACCTGACGGAGCACATGGACGTTAAGTCGTGGGAGCAGTTGTGTCTCCGGTTCTGCGAAATGAGAACAAAGGACCCCAACTTTGTCGACTACCTTCCCGCACTCTACGATCGCTGTCTGAAAGCCATGGAGCAGGACAGGAAGGGCGGTTTGCTGAAGACTGTCAAGAAGTACACCTACTTAGTTGTCTGCCCGGTTAGTTTCAAGCCCTCAGTTCCCATTGAACTTTCTCTTTTCAGCAACTCTCGCAGTTCTGCTGGGAGCGACTGCCGATCTTCGACGACTTCCCCTACGTTGCCCGCCAAGTGTCGATCCACTCGATGTTCAGTCAACTCGAAGCAATGCGAGATCAGGCGAAGCAGATCCCGCTGCAGATCGACGTCCAAAACGCCTACTACATTCTCGATCCAGAGAACAACCTTGGAGACACGAAGAGACGCATGCTCGACTACATCAACAAGTTCAAGTGGGAAGGAACCGTTGGAGCCGCTCCGAACAGCCAGGAGATCACGTCGGCATTGGCGAAGTATGATGCCTTCTTGTGAGTGTTTCAAGTGTTTCGATTGTTGCAAAACCTTTTCGTTTCAGCTACTTTGGCCATGGTTCTGGATCCGCATGCATGCCGAGATCCGTCATCAAGCAAGCCACATGCAATGCAATCAGCATGCTGATGGGATGCGGAAGGTACTTGATTCTCCTTTGTTTCTGTGACTTTACTTCCCGTTTTTCAGCGTGCGCACCATTCCACAAGCCCATGGATTTGACGGAAAGTCCGCGCTGCTCGACTACGCCATGGCGAAGTGCCCACTGATCGTCGGATGCCTGTGGACGGTCACCGACGGAGAAATCGACCGCTATCTGATGCGGATGGTCGACGATTGCTTCGATAAGACCCGAGGAGTCAGCGGAATCGACAAGCTGCGTCAGTTGTCGGAGGCTATGGCTGAGGCAAGATCGAAAGCAAAGCTGCCATTCCTGACTGGAGCAGCGGTGGTGATGTATGGAATGCCAGTTGTGTCGAAGCCGTGGGATGTGGAGAAGGAGAACGTGTCAGAGGAAGTTCTCGAAGTGACCTGCCCGACACCGAAGATCAAGAACACTGTCCCGAAGACTCCACCAAGACAGGCCGTCCTGAAACCACAACGACAGGCTAGCTCTACTTCCGTGGCTCCAGCGACTCTGCCGAAGACTCCAAAGCCAGCAGAGAGAGCTCCGAAGACCCCAAGACGTCCGTTGACGATCCAGACACTACTGGAAACACCTGAACCCGAAGTCAAGAGTGGACGGAGCTTGAGGACTCCGAGAGCCGCTGCGAAGACAGTTCCCATGGAGAAGGAGACGCCGAGTCCAGTGCCGATCAGAACGACGCGCTCTTCTGCAAGAACCCCATCGAGATCTCGCAAAACCTGACCTGATAAATGTATAGATCAAGAATCCCAATTTATCAAGTATTATTGTATTCTATTGTATTCTATTAGTCCCCGTCGAGCTTTCCCACCCAATTGATCCCCGTATTGTCTTTACTAGTCCCCAAATCGAATGTTTCTTGTCATGTGAACGAGTATGATTGATTTATTTATCAAAATTAATGTGCTTCTTATCAAAATTCTGGCGACTTGAGTATCAAAAGACCTGTTTCGAATGGGAGTTTCACGGATTCATAGTGGAGGAAGAGCTGAAAGACGCTTCATCGTTCTCAAAAGCAAGTCGGGAAACTTACTGCAATGATTCTTGCGGATAGTGTAGAAGCAGATGAGTGACACGGCGATGAGGACACAGAGAATCAGGGAGATGAGTGGGGCGAAGCCACTAGCCAGGAAGTTGACAATGGTGTCTTGTCCGACGGAACACACTCGTTCGTCCCGTCCGTACGGACAGTTCGGACGACCGTTGCAGGCCAAGGACTTGGGCACGCAGTTCTCGTCGCCGCAAGCGAATAGGCCTTCTTGCGTGCAGTTTTTCACTGGAAATCGAGTAATAGAGGGGTGAAGAATAGAGTGGGAAGACTGTGGTTATAGATTTTCTAATATTTTTGGTTCTCAAGCCTGTTCATTTACTATCGTGAAGGGGGAGGGAGGTGGTGGAGACATTGAACGAATATAGATTTTCTAAGATGACTCGCTTACTTCTAGTGTAAGAGGAGAACAATGCTGATATGGAGGTGGTGTTGAGACTTCGGACATCCGATAGATAGAATCTGACGAACATCTCGTTGGATGGAGAGAACACGTCGTTTGCAGTGAGACCGCAGAACCTAAAAGTTCAACTTTGATTGTGAAACAAGCCTCCTTCTTACCGTCTCAATGGCTTGTCAGAAGTGTCCCCTGAATAGACTTCCACAAAGTTTTGAGCACATTGATTGGGAGCTTTCAATGCGAATTCCTTGACGTAGAAAGCGATGCGGAAATTGGAAGGAACCGCGAGTCGCCAGACACAGTCTAGGGTTCCCGAGGCGTTGCGGGGAAGGTTGGCAATGAGGTCTTTGGTGCGGATGAAGCCGTCTAGACCGTTTAGATATTCGAGGAGGCATTCTAAAAAGGATAGATAGTGTAAGGGACAGCTGGGAGACCTAGAAGATCCTACCATGGTTATTGAAACGTCCAGTTTTGCTCGGCACAATGGCAAACTCGGCGGAGAATCCCTGATACTCGAGCATGGCGTCAGATCGAAAACGGATCCATAGAAACCCTAAACAATCATTCATCGGGGTTAGCTGGATATAATGTCCACCTGAAACTGCCCGAATCTCTCTTTTAGGCATTCGGTCTCCACAGAAACGTGCGATAAGAGGGGAAAACCCGTAGCGGCCATCACGGAACTCCTGCAACGTGGATTTTGTTTCATTTTCTTTCTTTTCTTATCATCTATCAGTTCTTCTCGTTTCATTCATTCCCAAATAATCAACGGCTAGAGGTGTGTGAGTTCCACGTGCGTGTCGATCCGAAAAAGTGTCGGATAAAAGTTAGAGCTTGACTATGACATCTGACCAGTTGCTCATCCTCATTCAGGTAAGTCAGTTTCCTTTTCCGTTCTAGTGATCTATTCAGAACATTATTCTGATCTTCCTCATCGCTTGTCCCAGCTGGATTCTGTGCAAGAGCAAGAAGAAGGGCGTGGCGGCACCGGACAAGCCAGCGTCTTCCAACACTCTGCAGGTCAAATCGGGCATTGTGAGTTGACGCAGACTCAACACAAGAAGCATAAAGGGTTTTTAGAAACCCGCATCGGTTTCGGATCCAACGCCAAGTCAGGCAGTTGTTCCGAAAGAGGAAAAGAAGGAGGAGGCGGCGGCACCGGTCAAAGAGTCTGGATCCAAGACACCCGAGAAGAAGGAGGATGAGAAGGCTGGAGGAGAGGAGAAGGCTTCGCAGAAGAAGTTCCCGACGTTTGTGATGCCGACGGAAAGTATCAAGAAGAAGAAGGAGAAGGAGGTGGAACAGGACAAGAAACAGAAGATCAACGAGGGATTCTACCAGCCGAAATCGGACGACGATGACACTTTGGAGAAGATTCAGAGTTTGGAAGTGGAGAAGTCGGACAAGACGAAGAGATCGGCAAAGAACAAGAAGAAGTGAACTCTCTCCTAATGCTACCTAAACTTACTATAAAATCGTTCGGACACTCTTCTCCAGCCTCTATTTTGTCGTACGTTGACTCGATCTGCAAGACTCATTGGTTATGGGGTTCCTGTTCTATTGAATTACATGAAAAACATGATGAAACTTGACAAGAACGTCATGTTGCGGTCGTGAATGAATGACACGGACACAGTCGATGTTCGGCGGATAGCGATCCGGGAAGTTTGGGGAGGTGAAGATGTTAAAGTTCTGGAGTCCGATGCCTTTTATTGAGAGACACTGATCGAATTGCGCGAGCGAGTTGCCGTTTGTGTAGGTTACTGGAATTCAGGATTTTAGTTGTTGGTAGAAATTCTAGTGTGTGGCTCCCGAATTCCAGCTAAATCCAGAATCCAGAACCCATTTACACCCTTTCCAACCCTCTGAAAACTCACACAAGGCCAATGCCGGCAGAATGAATCGCATGAAGTGATAACATGCGTGTGCTCCTTGTTTTGCAGCAATTCGTTCACAACTCTTCGCCGACTATAATGGATGCTGGAAGAGCGGAAGATTGGGGGAAATGGAGGGAGAGAATCGGATGGGGATGGACAAAACAACAAGGGGTAATGAGTGAGGGAAACGGGGGTAATCCTCCAATGATGGAGAAGGAATTTGGATTAGAGTGGGAATGGGAAAAAACGAATTTAGGAACAAAATGAGGAGGTTCTAGGGGTACTCGGGGGCCTCCTTGCACATCTCAGAAAGCGGAGCAACGAAGTGGAAGCCGCTCCTCCACCCCCAACAAAAGAACCTGGGCGCTGTCTGTTTATGTAGGTGTTCTTCTCTTTCTTCTCCCCTCTTCTCTCTTTTTCCTTCAGAATTCGTGATGAATAGAATAGAAGAAAAAGAAGATGGAGTAAAAGAACAAGAAGAAGAAGAAGAAGAACGAGAGATGAAGACGACGTGCGAAGCGAGGATAAGTCGAGTTGAGCTTGGCCCGGGTCCCCTCTCAGGCAAGAAGAGAGACGCAGTGCGCCGGCAAATTGAGTTTGCGTCGAGGAGAATGGGCTCCAAATCGAGGAGGAGCAGCCCGTTGCTCCAGAGAAGACGTCGTTTTTGGCACTAGACCGGCGGCGATGAAGAATGGCCCATTAGGCGAATGGGTGACGGCGTGGGCTCTGGCAGGGGAGAAGCTGGATGGGGAGCAGGAAGAGGTACGGGGAGGAGGGAGACGTCAGCATGTTCTTCAGGGGGAATGGGAGTCAAGAGTACTAGAAATGGGGGAGAGGAAATCATGAAGAACTTGTACTTTGTAAAGAATCTTGAGTTGATAGAGATTGAGGCTCTGGAAGGTATCTTCTAGAACTTGAGGTCCCAAGTTTGATTTTCAGAGTTGTTGTTTCAAACCCTAGGTTTTCAAGCTATCAAACCAAACTACAGCAAAATCCACACTCAAAAGAAGGTCAATTCCGCTTCAAAACTTACCGTATCCCACAGAGAAAAGGTCGAGGCAATATGCAAGTACGCGTGCAACAAAGTGAATCTCGTCCCGTCACCCCATTCACCCTTTTCTCGTTACGTCTGTCTTCGGAAATCAAATCATAAACCGACTTTTTCGTTTTGCACTCACTTCCTTCCTCTTTTCTTTTCGTTTTTTCTCAAAATATTTTACTCGTAAGAAACAAGAAATTGTATAAAGAGTGATGTGAATACGCGGGGAGGGACCTCACTGATGGACTGTGAGGGTACATGGGGAAAGAGGGAAAGTGAATCTCGGCGGACTAGAAATACAAAAACGGTTTGTCATTGGTAGAAGAGAATCAGTTCTGTGGCTGTGCGTTGACAGGTTGTTGCTGGAAGTCGGCAGCTTCTTCCGGGAACTCGAGCTCCCAGATTCGCTTCAAATGCTTGCCCTTGACGTCGCGTGGCGTTCCGAAGCCAGTCATTCCCTGGAAAAACGAAGGTTTTTGGAAGAAGGAAGAGATGATCAAGAGTTTAAAAAGAAAGGGGAGAAAGTGCAAACGACGACGGGAAGGCAAGGTACTACGATAATCCGATAGTAAACACAATGTGTGGGAGGGGAAGGGAGCAGTGATTACAACTGAACTCTCATTGACGCATTGCAACTGGTTTCATGCTTGCTCAATCACCACCCATTCCCCAAGGGGACCCGAACCCCATAAGCGAACCAAGTTTCCCTTCTCTCCCACCCAACCAAACAACACAGGGACCACCAACATCAACAAACAACAACCTTCTGACTCTCGTACTGGTTAGTTCCCGATTGCAGACGGACGGTGGCATCGTGTGCAGCGTTGTCAGCGACTTGCCAACGGGCTCCGTGCTCAGCGAACTCCACCTTGGTCTGTGTGTTGCGGGGCATTCCGAAGCCTGTCTTTCCCTGGAACATGAACGGAAATGTCAAGGCAAAACAAACCACGCACATTCAGACAGACAGATGGGTTAACAGAGATATGGGAAATGTGAGATTAGAGGCAAAGATCAGGACTTCTTTCAATGGAATTGGTTAGAGAACCAATTCCAAAGAAACTGTTGGGAGATGAAGAGTACACAAAGCACAAAGTAAAACCTTCTGACTCTCGAACTGATTCGTTCCCGATTGAAGTCGGACAATGGCGTCAGAATATTGTTTCTGCTCCTCAATCATCCATTGCTTGTCGCGATCGGCAAAGTCGACTTTGGTTTGCGTGTTGCGTGGCATTCCGAAGCCCGTCTTTCCCTAAACACAGCACATATGGACATGGACATAAACATGGACATGGACGGTTCACAAGTAACATTCACTAAGCATGTTGCATATGGTTTTATAGATCTTGAAAAGCTGCACATTTTTGTAGTACATTGTTCTGTATGGTTTTGCGTTATTATAGCTTTTTTCAGCTTTCAAAGTTCGGCTAATCCAAGCAACTGGTGCCAAAACGCATCAAAACTTTGAACGCTCAAATGACAACTTGCAAGACGTTTCCATCAAAAACAAAGTACTACAAAGATGTTTACAACACCTAGATCTATCAATTCAAACTGCAACTACTTCTAACATACACATTCTAAACAGTTAGTAGATGTGCATGTTAAAGTGTGCACTGTTACTTGTGAACTGACACGAACTACAGACACGAGACAGTCCCATCCCCCTTCTTTGCACTTTTCTCTTTTTCTAGGTCTCTTTTTCACTTATCAAGGTCAAGAATAGATATCCGCAACAATTGATATTGATGATTGAAGTAAAAAAATCGCCCCGAATCCCCCCGCTCCCGCTCAAAGTTTGTTTGGATATCGAGAGATCTCCGTCTCTTTTCTCCCGTCAAAGCGGCCAGAAAGAGGAAGATTTCCAAGGTTTACTGTTTTTTTCTTTCTCTCGAGGTTTCTCCCTCTCTTAGTACACAAGCGTTGGCTCACTAACCCGCTGGCTGTCGAACTGGTTGGTTCCTGACTGGAGTGGCACGATGGCGTCGGTTTGGCGGAGTTGGCGGAGGGTCCACTTGCCTGGAAGGAGTGAATTGTAGATTGGAGGAAGGTGTCGGGTTACCCGGGAAGTTTCTACAAGGGATGGGGGAGGGTGTACTAGTTTTACAGAGAAAAGAAAGGCTTTCATGACGCTAGAGCTCCTCTCAAGATTCTATAGCTCTTACAAAGTTTGACAGTGATTCAGAAAACAAGGTTTCCAGGTTCAAAAGAGCAGGATCCTTACTAATATTAAACGACAAATTCTGTCTGTTTGTCAGTCTGTTTGTCTGTATGTCCGCCGTAGGATCTTAGAGATGGCTGGACCGTTTTGTTCCAGATTTTGTGGGAAGGTCTGGAATTTCCGCCTGATGATGCACGACCAATTTTCAAACAGAAAAATTCAGTTGGGCGCCCTCGGGAGCCAAAAATCTGCTTTTGAGGGGGATTTTTCAATATTCATTTCTAAAAATTGGAGGCCGGACACGTCAATTTTCTCAAATTCTTCTTTTTGGACGTGAAAGAAATGAATACAGTAGAGCACTAGAAGGGAGGGACGGCTCAAGCCGGCGCAGCCCGGCTGGTGATGTATGAAAAGACTGAAAACAGTACTCACCATCACGGGTCCTTCTCTCCAAAGACTCGGTGCTTGGCACCTCAACAGCTGCGATCTTGAGACCAGCATCGCCATGATTTGTTGGTGGGACTGGGGAAGCCATTAGAGATTGTCTGCTGTGTGCTCTCGGCGGTTACTAACTGCTCACCGATACGAAAACCTGGGGCGCGGGGGACTGGGCGGAGCCGTGTGTTCGGTTCGCGCTGCTCCTCACTGCGTCTCCGCGGATCGCTTGATGTCTCGATGCGAGGGGGAGGCGCCCGGTTCGAGAATACACCCACAAGCACTTGTTTTATCGGGGCAGACAGAAAAAAGTGGTAGAGAGAAGGAGGGAATCGGTGAGGAAATGAGGGGAGGAGAGGGAACTGTATGGAGGGATGATTCACTCGGTGTCGGTCTGCAAAGGATGTTTTGTTTTGTGTGCATACATGTGGAAACAATCGGAGGTTCAATAGATTCATAACAAACATCTGGAAACAATATTGTGACATTCATAAGAATGACTGGCATAAGAATCACATCTCTCTCTTTCGTAAGATCCTAAAGATCAAAGCTTCATGAGAAACTGGGAAACCCGGATTTTCCAAAAGGCGTAACTCTTTCAAAACTCAAAACATGACTCCAGAAAGTTTAGGAGATGTTTTTGTATATATATATTCTGTCGGTAAATGACCCCTTCTGTCTTCCTCCACCCGACGAGGCGTCCCGATGATAGACTTCCTAACACTTTGGCAACCAATGACACCAATTCACAACTGCATACAGTCTTTCTCTCCATGACATCACCTTGTCAAAGATATCGGGGGATTCCCTTCCTCCTCTCCTCCTCCTTTCCGCTTGTGTGTGTTTCATGTCGAAACTTTACATTAACAAATCAAAGATCAAGAGCCCAATGCAAGATGGGGGCTGTGTTTTGCCCCGTCGTCATCAATTGGGACCCATCTGTTTTGTCACCATTCCGTCAGAGCGGCGGCAAAAACAGGGAGGACCAACTGTCGCGGAGTGGGGCGTCGACTTGCCACCCACCGGTTTGATTTGAGAAAGAGAGGGATTGCGAAATGGAAGGAAGTGTTCAAGGGTCAATAGGGGATTGTTGGGTCCCACCACGACTTCAAATCATTGCGAGACCATCGTGTTCAACACCAAACAGACAAACCTTCCGTTGCAGAAGAGGACTTGAATGGTCGCTTTCGGGCTTTCCGTCGCATCGGAGAAGGCACATACGGCGTGGTGTTCAATGCGATTCACGTCCGGGACAACGTGAAGTGCGCATTGAAGATGATCAGCACGGACCGCGACGAAGAGGGCATCCCGAGCACATGTCTTCGGGAGATCTCGTGTATATTGTCACTCTCTACGAGTACTCCCTCCGAACTACGTCAAATCGTTTATGTTACAACTGCTCTTCGCCCTATCCTATTGTCATCTTCGCAGAATCGTGCATCGCGATTTGAAACCACAGAATATACTGGTTTCGGATGAAGGAGTCGTGAAGATTGCGGATTTTGGACTGGCTAGGCTTGAGATTTCGCTCATTTTCAAACAACTTTCGACGAATTCGTCATTCCAGCAACTTCTCGTTCCCCAGTCGCAACTACACAAATGGAGTTGTCTTTATAAAACAGAGTCATAGAGACGATCCTTATTATCCGAATCCCAAGAGAAAGTGTCAGCTGGACTCTCTAATTTCCTTGTAGTTTGACCCAGCGTTACGTGGCTTTTCGATCGTTGACAACTTGTTTGTTTGTTCTCCATTATCCACTCAACACACCAAGAGATGCCTGCTCGGATAATTGGCGCCGCACCTCTCTCTCTGGGTTGCCCTAAAATTGATATCAAATATCGATGAGACGCTGCGCTGCGAAACTTTTCGCGCCGAGCAGCGCTGAGATCCATATCCCAATTAAACGGGGGCTGTCTTGAGCCGGATGTTGAGCAAACATGGGCGACTCGTGAAAAGATCCTTCTAGTTCGAGAAATCGAGAGAGATTCGAGGAAGATGGGCACAAAAAACTATTAACGCGTTTTTTTTCCGATTAGACACAGGAATTATAAAGAAGAAAACGACGTGGATGGGGTATTCAGATGAAAAATTAGGAAGAGATGGAAGCAAAAAACCCGCTAATTAGGTAATACAATCCAGGAACACTAGACGGAACTTCTCAGCCAGATCGAACCGACCCATAGAGAGGGGAAAGAATGCGATAAAACGTCTGGGGGAGGGGAAAGAGTATTGTACAAATTCTGAAGATTTCGGGAGGGAAAGACTTGATAAAAATGGTAGAAAGGGGGAATGGTACATGGTATAGGTCATGCAAATGGATGAATGTCGTCTAGAAGAGCGAATTGTCGTCTAGAAGAGCGAATTGTCGTCTAGAAGAGCGAATTGTCGTCATGGCTGTTCGAGGAATTCTGGAAGAAGAGAATCATGGATTCATTAAGAAACAAGAATAACTCACCCGACTACTGCCATCCCTGATTTCTTTCATCAAATCCGTGACTGTCGGCCGATTCTGGAGGAATCCGTTCTGCATAAAGTACCGATGCGATAGAGCAGTCTTGGCTGTGAGTCGTCGTTCCGGTGGATACCTGACAATCTCTCGGAGCACGTCGAGTCCGTGACCTGTCAGATTCGACGCTTCTTCGAGTTTCAGAAGATTGAACTTCCATTGGGGAAACACGGCTTTGAAGTGTTGCAGTTCGGAGACGCCCGGCCAGTTTCGTTCAGTCGGCGTTCCGATGACTTCGAAAATCTTGAACAACTGTGAGATTTCTCCTTCTCCGGCGAACAACGGCTTGTTGGAT
Source organism: Caenorhabditis panamensis (assembly GCA_900883565.2). Lineage (NCBI taxonomy): Eukaryota > Metazoa > Nematoda > Chromadorea > Rhabditida > Rhabditidae > Caenorhabditis > Caenorhabditis panamensis. The sequence goes on along the minus strand of LR537740.1, from coordinate 55,171 downwards.
GCTATCTCGGCGAAGATACACCCCAGAGACCACATATCCAGTGACGTGGAATATCGTTGGGAGCCAAGGAGGATCTAAAAGTGCGTAATTTAGACGAAGATGATGATTTGGATGTGTACCTCGGGTGGCCGATACCACAGTGTGACGACTTCATGTGTGTAGTTGCGACTGGGGAACGAGAAGCTTCTGGAATGCCGAACTTGTCAAAAACGTTCAGAAAATATTGGAATTTCTTACCTAGCCAGTCCAAAATCCGCAATCTTCACGACTCCTTCATCCGAAACCAGTATATTCTGTGGTTTCAAATCGCGATGCACGATTCTGCGAAGATGACAATAGGATAGGGCGGAAAGCAGTTGAAACATGAACGATTTGATGTAATTCGGAGGGAGTACACCATGCGGTTCGACGAGTTCCAGCAAGTTTTTCAGGTCACGATCGATGAACTCAAATACCATGTAGAGCTTGTTGTCTGGAATCGATTACTTGAAACTTTACAACAATGTTTTTCGTCGACTCACTCGCATAAATAATATCATAGAGAGTGACAATATTGTCGTGCTGCAAGTCCTTGATACACGAGATCTCCCGAAGACATGTGCTCGGGATGCCCTCTTCGTCGCGGTCCGTGCTGATCATCTTCAATGCGCACTTCACGTTGTCCCGGACGTGAATCGCCTTGAAAACCACGCCGTATGTGCCTTCTCCGATGCGACGGAGAGCCCGAAAGCGACCATTCAAGTCGTCTTCTGAAAACGAATTAACATTGTTTTTGAGTCTTTAGAACAAAAATCTACTGTTTTGGAGGGTGAAGATACTCTAAAACACCAGATTTTTCAGAAAATCAAAAGAAAAAACATACCATTTGGGACATCCGTCGGCATATCCTTCGGTCGCCTGGAAGATGTCGGTTTATGGGGATGATCAGTTTGAATTTCGCTTTCCCGCGCTACCCAAGACATTGCGCAAGAGAATGGAACGAATCGAGACACGCAGGTAGCCAAAGAGGTGACAGGCAGCGCGCTGACCGTTGCATTGACAGTGGGGAGGTGGAAGGCGGTAAAAAGTGCATTACGGGTGACGGGGAGGAAGGGGAAAGTGCAGTATGGCAGCAGGAAAGGGAGAATGGTGCAAATATACTAAAATTTTGAAGAAAAAGAGGCGAAACAGTGATTTTGCACTGAAAAAACAAAAATTGTTCCGAAATTGTGAAAACAAAACTTTTTTAAAGATAAAGTTGCAAATACGCTCCATAGAACACTGTCTCCGTCTCTCCACTTTACACACTCTTTTGTTAAGAAAAGCGCGCTGAATTCAAACAAATCTGTTTTTTCAGCTGATTCCAGAGTAATTGTAAACTTTGAAACACGAATTAACGGAAACAACATGCTGAACAAAGTTGTAGTACATCATTTTCTGAAACAAACCTTGATTTTCATAAAAACAAATTCCTTTTATTACCCCTCCCAGAACAACGGGTCCTGATCCTTCTGAACCAAAAACTAAACGTCCGTTCCGGAATTCATAAATCTCCCCATCCAATTATTGTTCATCTGTCTTCTCCATATTCGGAAACTCGCAATTAGCCATTGCCGTCACTGCCGCCGCCACCAGATCGCTCACCAGATCTGCACTTTCCCCTCTCTTCCAACTTTTTGTTGTTTCCAGATCGAATCAAACCAGATGTGTCCTTCTCTTCATCTCTCCGGACCTACAACTTGCGTCATGCGTGGATTCCGCGTAATTTGGCGTGATTTTATGGATTTCTCCCGTTACTTTACACCGACAGGCGGGCGGACCCGTCTCTTGGGTCCGGGCTCACACCAACTTGTAACACCTGATGATGAACGTTTTTTGCGGATTTCTATATCTTTGAAAAGATGAATGACGGCGAGACGAGTAGCTCTTATTACTTGCTCGGGAGTCAGGCTGTCTGAGAGCTCATTTTAGTGTCTTTCTCGGTTCTGAACTCTGTTGGAAATGTTGGAACACTTAGGCTTTGGTGACCTGAAACTTCTGTTTCTGCGAGACCCCACAGATTTTTCTTGCCCTGAATAAAAGTTCTTGTCCTGAATACAAAACCAATAGTTATAACTGTAAATGAAAGAGAACCCGCCAGACACACAACAACGTTCCCTGGCGCCAGGGCGCGGTCACAGCGCGGTAATCAAGTAATGATTCGCTATCATCCGCCAGCTTCTTCTCCCCCTTCTCCATCCACTGCCATTTGTTTTCAACGGCGTCATTCCCCCTTGATTGATGCCTCTTCTCATACGTTCTGACCACTTTCCCCTTCTTTCCTCAATGTCCTTTCTTTCAGCGAACGACTGTGGCGTGGCGCCGTGCGCCATTCTGACACGGTGAGTTTGGTTTCTTCGAGCACTTGTCACTTGGCTCCAGAGAGCTTCGGGGACTTGACGAACCTTGATCCCGGTAGTTTGCGGGTGCAGAAAGAATGTGGGGGACTGGAGGAGGAGAAGAATTTATGGGGAAGAACCTGGAAGACAGATAGGAAGAAGAAGAGGGTCGAACATCACTCGAACTTTTATTTCTTCTTTCCTTGAAAACCAACCAAATTCTTCGCCTCTTTTCACACCTTTTCAAAAGTTTTCCCTTCTTCTCATACACTTTCACACCTTCCAGCATTCGTTTGTTGGGTTTCTGTCTTCCTGAAATACTAAAAAGAAGGATCACTTTCTCTGTCAATTTATTGACTTTCTAATATTTCCAGAGTTTATTCTGTTTGTTATTAACTCCTTACTATTGAAGAAAAAGTGAGAAAGAGTTCATTTGCTGTACAAAAGTGGTGTCGTACCCCGCGCGCTTAGTTGACAACAAGCCAACCGCGCGGATGTACTCTATTTTCAACGCATTGTATCTCAAGAACCAAACAAAATGGTAAAAAGTTGTCAACTACAAAAATGTTTATCACATCTAGATACATATTTTTGTAGTTGAAAACTTCTTGCCATTTTGTTTTGTTCAAAAGATATATTGAGTTTCCCCAAAGCCTCTCTAGACATCACTGTAGTTTTGCTGTTCATGCTTGATCCAAACCTCTCAGACTTACCCTTTGATCCTCTACTTGTCACCTCCTCCCACCCACTCGTTTCTTTTGTGTACTCTAGTCATCCCCTAGACATTCTTGTTCACAACTCAAGCTCCCGCGCACCCAGCTCCTAGATCCCTAACATGACTCATTGTTTCCAAACCATGAGTACCCATGATCAGTAATAAGGGATCCTAGAGGGACCCGATCTCTTCTGCCAAACACTCTCTGCGTCTCTCTCTCCGTCACTTGGTTGCCCAACCTAAACACCTGACTCTTTTGCCGATCCGAGCCGTGTTGCACAATAGTGTCGTCCTGAGTGGAGGAGGCCCTGCGTCTCTCGCACCGGCTCGCAAGACTCTTCCCGATCCCTCTAGATTCGCAGGAATCCTTTCGAAGGGACCACGGAGCGGCGGGAGGTCCAGACGGTGAGAGACTGATTTCAGAAACACACCTACTGATATATTTAGTGTGTTCATTCGCTGATAGCCGCTTCGCTGGCCGATGGCGGCAGAGAGGCCCCGCGTCGTACATTATACGCTCTTTTTTGTAATGTGACACCCCGTCTTGCGCTGATAATCATCACAAAAACTATGCATTCAAAGTGCGAAACCACTTTGTCTTATCCACTTTTTCATAGCCACTAGATCCTTCTCAACAACCCCCAAAACATTGCGAAACCCTTCCTTGACATCTGAGCTGATCCACCTTTATGTTTTCACTGCGCCACTGTCAAATGACCCGTTTCCCAGGTTCCCAGACCCATTATTCTAAGAATTCTGAGAAGAGAGTAACCACTGTGTGATCCAGAGTGATTTACTTCTATCAAAACACAACAAACATCTGTCGGTCGTGCCTGCTCCACTTGCTCCCATCAGGCTCCAATGAGTCGGTGGTTCACTCCACTGATATTGAGACAGAAGCTTTGGATTCTTGTTATCGTTATCACTAAGGTTGTGGTGTTTTTGTTTAATCACTTTCTCACTTACTGATCAAGAATGGCGACACTCCCTTACAATGAGCAGGAAGACGCCCTTCCCTTGCTCTCGCTTTCATCGTGGTTCCAAAAGTAGCTCTTCTTTCTAAGCGTATATCTCTGAAGTTATGAAAAATATCAAGAAGTTGTCAACTACAAAGATAAAAAACACATTAAGATGAACAAAATTGCAGTTGATGTCATTTTGATAGGTTTTATTGCTCTTGAGATATGGTTCTGAAACCAACGTACTTCCTAGTTGTAACTTACAAGATGGGGGCAATGGTGCCGTGTTTTGTGCGCTCTTATCTCGTTAATAAAAAAAGCTATCAAAAAGTTGTCAACAACAAAGTTGAAGAACACATTAAGAAAAATAAAATTGCAGTTGGAAACTTTTTGATACCTATCTTAGTTCTATAGATATGAGCTTTGAAACCAACACACAACATTTTCATGTTCATGTTGGTTGCGTTGGTTGACGGCAGCTTTCTTCTGCAATTCCCATTTTTCTCCAGGTTCCAGAACGTTTTTTCCTTAACTTCCTCTCCTCAACCTTTCACCCACTCGTTTTTTAATTGTAATCTTGATCTCTTGGCTGGCTCCTTCCTCTCTCACTATTTGCTCACATCTCTCTTCCCGTTGCCGTTCTAAAAAAGAGGAAAGATCGGATCGGATCGGGGAGAAAGTTGACAGTTTCAAACATTCTACCTATGTTTTAGAACTTCTAGTTATTGATTTGTGCAAGTTTCAAAAAGCTTTAGTTTCATTTTTTTTGTTTCCAGATTCCGATCACTTTCCATCAATCGATATTTCAATTGGATCAATCGAACTTGTTTATTTTAGTAGAATATGTCAATTTATCAGAAGAGGTGAGTCTCTTTATCAAGATAAAACAGAGCATTATAAAAAGTTGGAAACTTCAGATGGTCATCAGTGGGCAGTGGAGCAACACCATCCTCCTCGATCACCAGAAGCACTCCAACTGCCACTAATGTGTTGTCTAGTGGAGTTGAACCGTCGACAGTTGGGACTAGGTGGGTTTTCTGATAGATAGCAGAAAGAGGAACATATCACAAACTCAATAAATCAATAGAGAAGACGGATGTTTCTCAAGTTTCAAGACAGAGAGCCATATCGCAGATTCAAGATAGCTTCTGGGTGATGAAGCGTAACTTTTGAATAAAACAAAATGGTAAATAATGATCAACTACAGAAATTTTTATCGAAATTTAATATACATTTTTGTAGTTGACAGCTTTTCACCAATTTGCTTCGTTCTCGAGATACGATGCTTTAAAGATAGGGCATTCTCGCACACGTTCATTTGTCATCAGCCGAATCGCTGTGTGGCGGTCAAAACAACACCCACCTACTAAAAGAATGAAGATTTCCAATTTTTCAGCTGGAACTCTGTCCGCTGGAACAAACCCTCCACCTCCTACCGAGCCAGTGTTGCTTCCCGATTCGAGAACACCACAACCCCATCAAGCAGCTACACTCCACAGAGGTCGTCGAGGTGGGTCCCCCGCGTTCATAATGTTTTGTTTTGATAGTTGAAACCAAACAAAAACTGCTGCGGCCGCGAGAAACAGAAACAGAGTGTCGGTGGGATGCACCACCACCAGCACCGATCTGTGTAACATTTCGCTTTCGCCGATTCGGGGGCCACGAACCACATGGTTCTGCGAGAGCACGTCTTCTGACGAGAGACCCAGGTTTATGAAGCCCAGTGTGTTTTTTTGTCAGCGAAAATCATTTTTCCGCCGTGTTCTTGCTTTCCCCTTTTCACCGGCGTTCTTTCTCTGTTTCAATGGATCTCTCTTTCAGGTTCTCCAGCACGGCGGCCAAGAATGCGGCGGATCTGGCAAGGTAAGCGAAGATTTCTGGATGCTCTACATGCTCATGGTTTTCAGCATCGGCCCATCCGTAAGCGCTCGAGCTTCCCGCTTCGACTCGCTGAATATGGCCAACAAGGAAAAGTACAGGAACGAGGTAAAACAAGAGAGAGAAGAGGATAGAGATGGAATGTTTGTTGTTCAGGCACGAGAACTTATCAACAAGTGGTCGAGTCGAGAGAGGAACAGTAACAGTGAGTGGGGCGAAAAAACAGCTGAGATGGTTGAAGTTTCCCACGCTGAGTACATACATGAATGAAAGTTAGATGTGCAGGTGTGAGGGACTCGTTTATGAGTTCTCACTCCATGAGTTTCCGCTTGTTTGTGATGGGATGGATGGCCCTGGGAACTTTACAACTCTCTCCAAGCATCTCTCAATCATCCTTTTCAGTATCCAACACCTATCGATCTCCGGCTGCTGCCAGGACAACTTTTCGATCTTCCGATTCGCTGGCCACCCCGGGAGGATCATCATCTTATTCTAATACAGGTCATTATCATCTTTAGATGTGCTCCAACCATGTTTATTTTAGCTTATCGAACCTCTACATCTCTGACACCAACTCGTCCAGTTATCACTCCATCTTCCACTGCTTCTCGTTACTCTGCCGATCGGAAGAGCGTGTTGTCACCATCCCCGACCCCTACTCTACAGTACTCTACCTCTCTCAGTCCTCTCAAACTTTCCCCATTTCCAGCACGACGCCGAAAGCCGAGCGTCCGTGGCGTCAACGAATGGCCGAGTCGTCGCGAATCCGATCCACCCTCGGCGACGACGTGAGTGAGGCGTACGCGGCTCGACGAGCTCGACACGCTTCGTCGCGTCGCAGCTCGTTGTCGCAGGACGAGTTGTCGTCGTACGAGCCGACTCGTGTGCCTAGTTATAGTGCATTAGTTCAGCAGCCCCACTCGGTTAGTGTGCCTTTTTAGTTGGCTTTTCTGGTCGTAACATGTCTTGGAATCTTAACTGTTTCTGTTTCTTTGATTAGTTCTTCACATTTTCGCTGTCATTTCCCCCCACACCTATTCCGAAAATCTACAATTTACTCACCGCTTTGCGTGCCATTTGCCAGTAACCACCCTAATCCGTTTTGTTTCAGTATCGATCCCGTCAAAGTTCGGCGGAGAGTTCGGTGTTCTCCCCGTCGACCAGGTTCACCACCTCTTCTTACGTACCATATTCGTATCGGACGAGAAGTGATGATCCGCCGACACGAAACAACAGTGTGCTTGATAGAAGCACTTCTAGGTAAGCACCGTTGAGCGTCTCATCAAATTCATGTTTTTTTAGATCGAAATCTCCAACTCGGGACAATTTGCCAATTCGAGCTCCATCACAAGCTCCCAAGAATCCGTCGATTCGAGAGTCAAGCAAGGAGAGAGACGCAGAGAAGCAGAAGAAGAAGAGTGTCAAAGAAAGAACTGCTCGTCGTCTCTCCCGACAAAACAGTCAACAAGACAGTTCCTCTGATGAAGAGGTCAGCCGTCTCATGAGAAGCCGTTCTGGCTCGCAAGTCCGTCGGAAACCCCGAAAGAAGAGTCAAGTAGAAACGGAGAAGTTGGTGGTAGTCCAGCAGAAAGAGACAGTCATGAACAAGTCCATGCAATCCTCACTCTACGAAACAGGACCCGAGGATTCCGCACTGATCCAATCGCTGTCTTCCCAGATCACAGAGTCTCTGACAGCTCTTGCGGTGGCAGCAGAGAGTGAGGGCTTCCAATCATGTGCAGCTTCTCCACTAGCTCCTTCGGTTTCAAGAAGCAGTTCTAAGAATGGAGTGGTGAAGAATCAGATCATAAGTGAGTCCAAAGAGACGTTTCGCTGAACACCGTGATCTTTCAGAGTCTCCCTCTTTAATCGAAGTCCTCGGCCTTCCTCGTTGTGATTCTAAAACAAGTCTCAAGGTAAGTCCCGTCTCTTTGTTTCTCTTTCTAACATAGCTAGTGCTTGGTTCAGTTGTTACACGAGCAAGTAGCAGTTGATGAAGACTCGCACGACGAACAACTAACCTTCGATATAGATGAGGTAGTTCTTTTTTCATTCATTTTCGGTTTCTATTTCTTGATGCACCCTGTGTTGTGTGCTTTTCCATTTGTATTTCCCCTCATTGGTATCTTTTCCAACCCTTTGGTTTTCCCAGCCGTCTGAATCCTCCCGCATTGATGACGAGTCCCAGTACAGTGCAGTCGCTCATTTCAAACCTAACAAGGTAAAGAGTTGTCCTATACTTGTTGTTTATACATCAAATGATAGATTTGGATTTGGTACACATTTTTGTAATACTTTAGTTTCTATGAAAATGTGCTCGAAAACCTTTTGTTGAGTCTCAAAGTTGGTATAGTCAAGTGTTTGAAGTCCGTGACTTTGAGCGTTCGAAAGTGCCTTTCAAAAACATTTCCCTGAAAAGTAAAATACTGCAAAAATGTTAAGCAAGTCTAGATCTATCGATTCATATAACTTCCTCACTTCAAAAAATGCTATTCTTCAGATCAAACGCCTCGCTCCAGTACCAGGACTATGGAAGTCGGGAGCCGAGAACGAGGAGTTCATCTCTCGCAACAAACGATTCGCAAAGTCGGTATCCACTAGTCTAGAATGTTGCATGCGTTTGTGAGTACCCTTGAGAGGTCGTAGTGAACTAGTTAGATAGCCCCTTCTAGTCCACTTCTTCCATTTGTAACACATTGTCTTTTCTTCCCACCCACCTCTAGCTCTCTGTGACCACTGATATGATTTCCATTGTTTTTCACGAAATTCCCTTTCTAGAGAAGGACCTCGCGGTGAAGCCGATATCGTTTTCAAGGAGAAGATTCTGGAGAAGTTGACAAAGAAGGTCAAGGTTCCCGAGAAGAAGAAACCAGTGGTGTTGAAGACGAAGGTGGAGCCGAAGGCAGAGGCCAAGGTGGAAGCAAAGGTGGAACCCAAGAAGACCGCCCCGGTAGCGAAGGTTCCTGAAAAGGTTCCAGAGCCTGCTAAGGTAGCAGTTGCTCCAAAGAAGCCCGTGGAAAAGCCAAAGGAGCCGGTGACGCCTACGAAGAAGACTCCAGCTGCTCCAGCTCCGGCGGCTCCTACTTCAAAACCAGTAGATCCTCCTGTGACACCAACAAAGAAGGCACCGGTCGCTGTGACAACTCCAGCTGCAAATAAAGCAGTTCCCGCATCTGCAACAACAGCTCCAGCGGCTCCCAAACCTGTGGAAACCCCAGTGACACCAACAAAGAAAGCACCGGTCGCTGTGACAGCTCCAGCTCCAAGTGAAGCTGCCCCAACACCCGCGGTTTCAACTCCAGCTGCTCCCAAACCTGTGGAAACCCCAGTGACACAAACCAAGAAAACTTCAGCAGTGAAAGCTCCTGAAAAACCGGTCCCAGTCGCCAAACCAGTCGCTAAAGTAGCTCCAGAGAAAGTCAAGAGTCCAACTGCTCCGAAAGAAGTGGAAAAGAAAGAAGAGGAGAAGAAAGAAGCCCCCAAACCAGTTCAACTTCCCGCCACCACTCCGGGAGTTGAGAAGAAGAAAGTGGTAAGTGTCAAAGAGATATCACCCACCGAAAAGATTGCGAAATTTCAGCTGCTCAAAAAGAAAAAGATTGTTCCGATCGAAGATGAGAAGAAAGAGGAAACGGCTCCCCAGCCACCGAAAGCGATCAGTGAGCAGAACACTGCGATATCAAAGACGTTCTCCAAGAAATCATGGGGAGCACAGAGAACCGAGAAAGCCATCAAGATGCGGAATGAGTCAAAGGGGACTGTGTTGAAGTGCAAGGCGTCTGGAAATGAGAAGGTTGCGGTGACAGAGAGTTATAGGAGGAAACCGCAGGAGGAAAGAGCCACAGTAAGACACCAGAAACAGTTCAGAAGATCCAACATGTATTTCAGGTACTCGTGGACACTCCAGTGGACGGCGTCAATCATAGCACCGTGAAGATTTCCTTGCGGGAAAAACGGAAGAGAGTGTAAGTCATTCACACCCTCTGAATCCATGATTTCATGACTCCACCCGTTCGCTGTAAAGTCATTCTTATCGGTTTTACGAGTGTGTGTGCTTTCTGTGTTCTCATTTTGACGCGCCACCTTGCCGCGCCTCTCTGAAACTTTATTGTGACCCCATCCCCATCCCCCAACCATCCGGTTCTGTTTGCCATTGTACATATGTCTTTTCAGTGAGAAACCTGTCGTCGAACCGTTGATTTCCGCGCCACCGGCGCCTTCCTCTGTAATCGACGCTTCCGAAATGTCGCGTTCGGTTTCGGTGGCGTCTCGGGCGTCCGATACCCGTGCCTCCGTGATTCTCGACGAGATGCGTGGCACTGAAGCTGCTGTTGAGTGGGCTCGAGATTTGGATGATGATGCGGACTTTGATAACTATGATGGTGTTCTGGTACTTCCTGATAAGTCAATTCTGGAGCAATATGTTCGGAAGAGAGGGAAGATTGATAGGTATCGTGGTTTGAGACCATCTTCAATGTGTTCTTATGCATCGAGCAATTGTGCTTCTCCGTGTCCATCGACTGTGTCAGAGTTGTGTCTTCCATCTTCAGGTATGTCTCTTTTTTAACCTTTTGATCCTCTGAATGCTCTCGTTTTCCAGTCTTGGTCCACGAACCACGCCGGCGAGCTATGAACAGCGCGGAGCCCACGGATCACTGCACCACACCCGTCGCTCTCAACTCCACACCCCGCGGGTTCACCAAGAAACGAGTTCCGGCTCCTGAAGTCAAGCCCGTTCCGTTTGAAGCACCAAAGACACTCTTCGAGAAGATGATTCAAGACCAGGCAAACCGGAATCGCACAACGAACGCGAGTTCGGAGGTAAGTCAAGTCAATCATGATTCGAAGAAGAGAAAGAGGGGGAGAAAAGATGTAATGAATCGGAATAGTACGAGACGACGGGGCGAACATGGGGAATGAGAGAAGTGAGAGATGATGCTCGTTGCTGCTGCTGATGATGATGATATCGGTGTGGTGAGAGCACCGGAGTGGCGTATCAGTGCGGAGAGAAAAGGGGACGAGTGTAATGTATCAATCACCGCACTTCGCAGGGCTCCCCGGGGCTAGCAGCAGGAGCCGGGCAACAAGCCAAACGGCTCATACACACACTCTCGAATAGCCGACAAGTACGTGTGTGCTCTCGATTCTCTTCTGATATTCGATCAGAATCTGTAAAAATACTATTCATGAATGGCAAGAGACTATAATATCATCTTGCGGGTGAGTCTAATTGTCAGTTCTCTTCATTCAAAGAGCATGAGAGGTAATGCACAGATTTACGACACTGCTGACCAGATGTCTGCGGTGCGAGAATCCAAGGAGCTCCAGGAGCGTCTGGATCTTCTCTGAAGCTGCTAAAAGACATGAAAATATGCGAGAGAGAGAGTAGTGTATTGACTTGCGATCAGCCCAGCTGATCCGTCTTCATTTTTCATGTAAACACGAAGCGGGAGAGTGTACTTTTCAAGGGTCTCGCGCGTTTCGGTTTCACTAGACACTAGGGCTCAGTGTACAGTTCTCTTTGAAAGAACTGGAAGCTGCCTGGCTCACTCACCTTGTTCACGTGCAATCCGTCACTTTTTGTTATGGGGTACTTGGAAGAAGATGGACCAAGGGTACGTGGTCGTGTGTGTACGAGACGATTTGTAATTGAACTTTAAGAAGTTCTTTCTTTATGAGATTCTCTGCGATTCTCTGTATCTTGAGTTGGAGGTTCCAAAAGCTTCTAGACCTCCGGATTTGCTTCCCAGTTCTCCAAAGCGCTTGTACTCCTTTCGCTCCTCAAAATGCAGAACGGCCTCTCATAATTCGCACCCCATCACCATTGAACACCCATCTACCCATCCGTCCATCCATCCATCCGATTCAAATGCAAATCATCAGTGTTCCCTTTTCCACCGTCCCCTTCCTTCTTTCCTTGCACTTTCCGCCGCCATCCCTTCCGTCCGTCGTCGCCCGATTAATGGTGCATGTGATAGAGCATTTCTCCATGTGATGGCGATGATGATGATTGTTTTTCTAAAGCATTTTCATCTGCTTAGGCTTTCTTTCTTGCCTCCTAGCGAAGCCCGCACGCGAAACGAAACGAAACGGCGAACAAACAGTAGGGGGACAAGAAGAGGGAGAGAGACGCAGCCAACCGACTTACCGGGCAAAAAGACAGAAGGAACTGGAGAACCAGAAACTTTCTTTCTCATATTCACATTTGCAGACACGCGATTCGTCGCCCCGGCGTGGCTCTGAGGAAGGTTTGTGAGCAATGCATGGAACATTACTGTAAAGATAGGCTTTCAGGAATGTCGGCCATCTCGCAACAGTTTGCAGCAGCAGCTGCAGCTGGGAATGCGGCACATGGAAGTGTTCGGTATGCTGCTCATATTCCAGTGAGAAGTGGAGAACCGGCGAGTGGAAGGATGAGTAGCGGAAGTGTGGATAGTCAGCAGAGGTTTGTGTTCATCTGGATTCCTTAAGACTTTCTAATATTTCCAGCGGCGGCAACCTTGACGTGGCCACCAAGAACATCGACCAAGTCATTGACCAAGCCCGTCATCGCCACCACCAACACCGAAGCAAGTTCAAGGAAGCCATCGACTACCTGGATCAGATATTCGAGGATCTGAAGAAGGAGTGTGACGTGAGTTTCTCGCCTCTTCAGTCCCTCAACTGACTGGCTCGTGGATAACAGCAGTTCAAGACAATGAGGTGTCATGGGGAGCCAGTGTACTTTCCGTGTCTTCAACTAGACTTTGGTGTCAAAGGTCACACTTGTCTCGGGTTCCTCTTGTCCTCTATTTCACAGAGTGCTTTAGTTCCTTAGCCCTAGTTCCTAATCCCAAAGAATCTTTAGAAGGACCTCTGTCCGGAGCAGATGGCAGACCAATGATTCATCTCTCAATTACAGCCAGACGACAAAAATAACAACGACGAGAACAATAAACCAATGAGCGAGAAGCAACCCGCTCCGCAACCTCAGCAAAAGTCCGCTTCATTTGTGGCGGTGAAGAAGAAGCCGGCTGCCACGTCATCATCCACTTCTTCTGCAATGCTCGTCGCATCTGCGTCCGATTCGAAGTAAGTCGTTCGGTTTCTGAGGCTGAGCAGCACGGGCGGGGCCCCGGCTCAAGCAGCACATCCGTTGCTGCGTCTCGCAGTCCGGCGTGCTCTTTGGTCTCGTGATACATTACACACGGGACACAAGGCCTTCGGAGCAGGACACTGGTCGCGACCGCCAGGCGTCCTCTCTCCATCACTTTTTCGACGTTTTTTACTATTATTACCAGCAAAAGTCTAGTGCTTTCTTTCTTCCAGAAAACCCGCTACGAAACAGTCCGCAGTTATCGTGAAGCCAACTGCTGTTCGTCAGAAGTCGTCGGACGCAACCTCTTCCTTCTCTGCTGTCGCTGTCAAGCAACCAACGAACGGGAAATCTCTGCATCAGGTGAGTTCTGTAAAACGAATCGATAAAGTTCAACACGCGCAGCTGAGCATCAGATCCCTTCTGTTCCTCTCTTCACCACATAGACGCGTTCTCAGCACATAAACTTTATCGTCGTGTACTTGCATCATAAAGTAGAGACTCTCTAAGTGCTTCAGGCTCCTCCATCCCCCGTCGAAGTTGTCATTCCAGTGCGGAAGGTTTCTGCGAATTCCAATCACGCTGAGGTATGTTTTCCTCTTGTTTCATTCTCTCTTACATTCCTATTTCCAGCCCACTGTCGCTGAAACAATCGTTCTTGCGAAGAAGACAGACAAAATGGATTTCACGCGGAGGTGGCTTCAAGATGATTTGCAATCTCTCGCCTACCTTCCACCAGCAAACATTGCTCCAAATGCTGTGAGTTTCAGGAGTCTAGAGCCTCTCTTTAACTGTTCCTTTTCAGTCCTACTACCAAGACTTCGATGAGCATTCCCTTGGAAGCTGTAGTGCTGAGGTAGCCGCGTTCAACACTGTAAAAGAGAAGAAGAACGGGAAGACGGCTTCCCGGAAGGTCTCGGACTCTTCCGACATGATCCGTCCCCGTCCATTCCGTCCACAACCAGTCTACCCAATGATGGATGGGTACAATGGATCATCGGCTTTCGAGCCATTCTCCTCTCAAACCTTACCACGTGTAACTTCCAATGATCATATCCCAAGTGAAATGAAGCGGTCTGGTTCTCAAGACCCCTACAACACCTTGAGATCCATGCGATCAGAAGACGGGTTTGATTCTTCAAGACCTTCTCCATCCGCCTTCCAACAAGTATCTCCATTCCACAGAGGTGGATCCATGCGATCTTCCCTCAGATCCTTGCCAGATCACTCTCCAGTCCGTCAAAGACTTCCACAGAAGAATGGGTATGAAGAGCCAAAGGATCCAGTGCTCTCGATAGATCAGCTGGTCGCAGAGTTGGAGTTGAACACGGAGAATGTAAGCTCCAAAAGTTATAGAATGGTGGAATTCAAACCTTCCTTCATTCAGAACATCTCGGCTGCAGACAAGCGTCGTTCCTTCCCTACTTCTTTTGGTAGACCTGTCCATCAAGCGCAACAACATCATGTACCAAATGATTATGAGAAGCCAAACAGGTACCGAGCAGAAATGAGGCATGTTCCAACCAGAGGAAGAGTTCAGAAGTGAGTAGAGTAGAACCCCTTGTCTCTCCTTATTCCTCGTTTTCAGCTTTGCCACCTCGGAACCAGCGCCTCCGAAACATTCCTCTGTCTCTGTTCCCAAGACTCGCGACGCTCCAGTCTACTCCCAACCCAGTAACGTGCATCGCCAACAGAAATCCCTGGACGAAGTGACAAACATGTTGAACCGAGTGGTCTCTCAATTCGGTGACAATCAACGACAAGCTCATCAGAACCCATCTGTCTACAAGCAATTGAGCCAGCAATCGTTTGGTTCCGTGAATAGTGGCAACGCGTTCGAGACTATCAATCAGGAGAAGATCAATCCGAGTCGGGTGGAAGCAATGCATAACATGTTTGAGAGGGGGACAGCGCCAACGTCTTGGAAGATGCAGCAGCAGCAGAGGGACGCGTTTGAGGATAGGAATCAGGTAACTTGACTTTGATGTTGGATAGAACATAGATCCTAGCCCCTTAGTCTTAGCTTCTCATGTAGTGCTTCCTTTTGTGTTGCATAGCTAGTCTAGTCCGTGCAGTGTAACCGTTCTGCCACAGCTCGCACTTCGTCCCGGACCCCCTGAATGACGGCCGACCTCACAGAGCCACAGTGAGTGTCCTTCTGTCTTAGTATCAGACTTCTAATACTAAACATTCCTCCGTCTCTCTGTTCTCTAACACTTCTTCAATTCATGTCTCTTTCAGAAGATGTCCCCGCTCCAAGAAGCCACGTACGCCACTCTCAACAGCTACTCGCCCACTGTCCCGGCTCCCACAAGGAACACCTCTCAAACCCACATTGGCTATCATGAGTACACCCCGCAACTCCCGACAACACAACCACCACAGAGACCTCCTGGCTCTGCGAACTCTTCTCAAGGTGGATATTACTCGTCGAATAGCTCAGGCATCGGATCCAACTATCCATCGCAACAGCATCAACAGTACAACGTAAGCTATAAGGAGAAGGGATATCAATTATATGTATCTGAACTCAGAACCAGAATCCACGCCGCAGTCTGATAATTGATCAGCAGTCGATCTCTTCTCGAATGCCTTCAGTGGAGAACGACGATGATGATGGGTTCTATGACAACATTGGAATCGTGAGTTCTCTTTTGCCCTCCTCTCTAATTCCCTCTCTTTTCAGTACGACGATCGTCGTTTCTCTCGTGGAAGCGAATTGGAGAACAGCGCCACGTTCCGTCAATTGCCCCCAGCTTCCTCTTCCTCTGGCCATAAACACAACCGAATCGGATCATTCCTCCGGAAGATCGGTGGAGGATCGAGTCGTCCACCGGGTAGCGCTGCGAGTTTGATGTCGTTGAATAAGATTTCCAACGAGACTGTGATGAAGCCGGCGGGGTTGATGAAGAGTAACAGTATGAGCTCGGAGCCGTGGAAGAAGCAGGTGCTGGAGGCGAGCATGCCGAGAGAAGGTGAGCGAATGGAATTCTGTAACTAGGGTTTGTATTGGAATGTGTTGATAAACACTTGAGTTATTGTAAATGGGCCAGAAAATGGTTCTTCGTATCGGGAGACATTAGAAAATCAATGATTTTGGATCAGAGTGATAGGCAAACCGGTGGTAGTCGTGAAAGGTCACGAAATGGGAGGGGATTGTTAGAAAATCTATAATGAAGGGTTTGAGCGATTGGATATATCAGAAAATCATTAATTCAGTGTTTTTGGGATAAAGAAAACAAAGCGCGGTGATACTGAACCGTTCCGAGAACTGACTATGAAGTCTGCCCCGACACGCCAAGTTTCAGTTGCTTTTTGCCTTCGAAACATGACATTTTCCGAATTTTAAACAAAAACAAGCCAAACATTGTTCCCCAAACGATTCCGAAAGTTTTCAAACCACAAAACCTGTATTTGCAGCAAACAACAATCACAAAACTGGTCTGGGAGCTCGACTCAAAAACTCATTATTCGGCTCCAGAAAACGATTGGACGGTTAAAAATCCCTTCTTTCCCTATTCTATTCTTCATATTTTCCGTTGTAATATTGCCAATTTACCCCTGATATTGCTCAAAAGTTCAGTTGACATGCGGTTTGTATTGTTCGTTCTTTCTATTCCCAATCCCCCCATTTCTCTCTGTAATTCTGTCCGTTTTATTCGAGAAAACACACTTCAAATGAGCCATTTTTGAAGGTGTTTCCTCTCGTTTTCATCATGTTTTAAGTTTATTTATCTTCTTCAATACATCATTGAAACATAATTAATACTTTATTCACAGAAAAAATACTCTTTCATTATTGTTAAAACCAGTAAATCGGGGGATAAAAACAGCATACATGCTTATTATTGATGTTACATTGAAGTGTATCTCGGTGGATTCATTGGACTTCTCCTTTGAATCGGTTCTGGATTCGGAGCGATTCGGCGAGGGTGACGAAGAACGATTTCATGCGGTTCTGTTGGTCGACGCTCATCTCTCCGAGAACTGTGTATGTGAGCAGTTGGCGATAGGACATGCGGCCGACGAACTGGTATATGCGCTTCATCTCGTTTCTTCCCAGCTTCACTTGGCCGTGGATCGGGTCGTTGAAGCAAATGCGATCCTTCAGCTTCGTCAAGTAGTCCAGTCGAAGTTTCTTCATCGTCTCCGCCACATTTTTCTCCTTCACAGCACCCAGATCCTCGTTGAGTTCGATCCAGTGACGAGCCTTTTCGTGCACGTTATCCAGGTTCGGGTGCTGCTCCGAGTTCTCAGCTCGCATGATTTCCATGATTTTCTGAATAATTGAACTTGGAAGCGTGTTGAAACTCTCTCCTCACCTCTTCGAACTCAATATCGTCGAGTTTCTGCTTGGCGACTGCCAACTGCAGCTTCATCAGTGCCGTCTCCCTCTCCAACAACTCGATCTTCTGCTGACTCTCGGATGTGTCTATCTTCAGACAGTTCAGCTCGTGTTCCATTGACGACTGTTGGCTAAAGTACGTCTTGATCATCTTGACAGTGTCTGAAAGTCAAAGGGTCCCAATGGGTCTCAAAGCGAATCGCCTACCTTCCATAGCATAGTTCCTGACACTTGCTGCGAGATTTATGGGTTTCTGTAAACAAACAATTAACAAAACTTCAAGTTTCCGGGTGTTGTCGATTGGTTCTTGCACTTACACGGCAGAATGGGCACCTGAAACGAAATAATTTTGATCAGAAATCCTAAACAAAGACTCACTGTGATCCTCCGCTCTCCTTCGACCACCCGGCAACACATTTTTTGCACATCGTGTGGCCGCAACTGAGCGAGTAGGGCATCGAGTTGTCTGGAAATTACTGTTTTCAGAAGCAACCGGATTTTGAAGACGTCAACCTACCGGACGAACAGTATTCCGTACAGCAAATGTCGCAGGTTGGCACTGGCAGCACCCCACTCGCCGGCATTTTCTGAAATTTGGAATGGAATTAGAGGAAAATGGAGAAGAAACTTGAGGAAAAGTGAACCAGATCAAATATTTCAGCGCTAACAACACGCAAAACAAGGAAAAATGAGAAAAAATTGCAAATTTGAGCAAGAGAAATGTTTGGATAAACGAGAAGTTGAAGCTTGAAGTCGAATCGCTGCGAGACCCGAGCCGCGGGAAAGAGTGTGCGCCTTTAAGAAATATAGGTTACGGTAGGACATTTTCTACGAAGAACCAATTCTATTCACTAGACAGTCTTAAAATGACAGGTTTATTTTAGAAAAAACAGAAAAGAACAACAAAAACAGGCAGATAAAGCGGAATCTTTTCGTTCACACTTTTTTTCTTCATCACAGGCTTCTCGGCGCCGTAGAGATGCGCCACGTCTTGCTCGGATTTGGGAGACTTTCTGGAACCAAGAACATTATAGCTTGATCCCGTTAGGATCCCAACAAACATTGCACAAATGCCAGTGTGCTCGCAGATCTTCTCCTCGTACTTGACAACCGGAGCCAGGTAGTCCGGGTACCATTTCCGGCTCGTGTGACACTCTTCTCCTCGGCTCAGAACTGCGATGAGGGTGATTCGGTTGTTCACGGAGAGCACACTTCCAGCACCACTGTCACCCTGAACGGATTTGAATGGATACGATTGGTATGGGGAGTCCTATTAGTCTACCCGACAAGCCAATTGGTTCCCAGTATAGCTCATGGTACAGATATAATCCTTCATATCGCATCTTTTCACCTGAAAGTTGTCAGTTTGAACTGTATGGATTATTCTTCGCTGCTTACTTGACCAGATTCATAGCGGAGAACACCAGTTGGAAGACTCTTGTCTGCTGCTGAAACAGAAACATGCAATCGTGCTCAAAAGCAGCAACATACGATCAAATCCAAACCCAAAAGTTGTCAAATTGGTGCCAGGTGTCAATCCAACATTGCTTTTCGGGATACAAGCAGGTAGAATGCTCTCTGAGAACAAAACATCCTTGTCGAGTTCGACGATGGCGAAGTCGTCGTGATCGAACAGATCGCTGCTTTCGTGGGCGCAGACACCGGGAAGGAAGACACGGATTGAGTGACGGGTGACCAGGTTCGGGGTGAGATGCGCGTCTTCACACGCCTTCTCGCTACGGCATTTTGTCGAAAAGTGCACTTCGGCGCTCTCTTTGCCATGTGGCATCCAGTAGTCACTGGAAGATTCGATGAGTATTGCCACAAAACACGCAAAACCAACTTTCCCTGACAATTCGTCTTGTCAATTGGGCTTCCGTCGTACACATAAGTGCTTTCTCCATTATCGAAATCATTTATGAAGCAGTGGCGAGCGGTGATGACGTGGCGAGGAGAGACGAGGGTTCCCGAGCAGTGCATTGCGCCATCCGCTGCAAAAACAGACTGTTTTCGGATCTCACAGCAGTTTTTTACTTCTCAAAACATTAATCGGCACCGCCCACGGAGCATCTGAACTCTCCGCCTTCCATCCGTTCATCACTTTTTGCTCTAAAACAACTTCAAACTTATTTGAAGCTCAATTGAAGGACCCGTTACGTTTCATGCCAGTCCCACAAATCTGTTGAATCTGCGCGTTCTCCGTCTTTGTGAGCTTTTCGGAGAGAGTTCCAGTGATTAAAAGAGCAGTTAGCAAGCAGACGATCATCGTTTTGTTTGAAGAAGTTGGGAAATGAAGGTTCTGTTATCATTTTGTCTTGTGGCTTTCTGAACGAAAGCACGTCTTTTTGACGTGAGCTGTCCGATTGCCTTACTACCCTAGATGACAGGACAAAAACGATAAGAAGATTCTGGAAAACAGATTTATTGCAAATCCAAGATTCAAAGCAAGCGGTCGACGGATAAAAATGTCAGGAGCACCAGCAGGGTTAGTTTGAAAGATGCGCGCACCTCAGAGTCCCCACTCTTTCAGTAATTTCCGTCCTAACAATAAGGATGCGAATATCCGTAAGGATACTAGGCGAAAGAAGAAGAAGGAGAAGGAGAAGAAAGATAACTGTCCTTCAGTGGACGAAGCTGAAGAACTCTCGAAGAACCAGGAACAGGCTACCGTGGGGAAGGAGAAACCGAAGCGGTACGTTATGAGCAAGGAACCGACGACGAAGAACAAGAAGAACAAGTCCAATGAGAAGGGTAGCGTTCGTGGAGGGAAGAAACAGTTGGTTGAGAAGGTGGAGAAGGTTGAGAAAGTCGAGAAACCGGAGAAACCAGAGGAGAAAAAACCGCCAGGTTACGTGGATCCTGCTGCTCAGTTTGCAGCCACTCTCTCGCTTTGTCAGTATGTGATTGGGATGAGTGAGTTTGATCAGAGAAGCAATCAGAATCTGTCATTCCATTTGCAGAAGAGTCAAGTGTCAACTCATACTTTGACAGATACCTGATGAACTATGCCAATCCGGTGCAAACCTCGACTACCGAATGGGAGAAGAACATGTCGAAGAACCGATCCAAAGAACACAAGATGCTGGATCATTCGAGAGTGACTGTCAAGGAAGAGCCCCTCTACCTCAACGCCAGTTTTGTGTCATTTGACAACTGTGACACGGACTTCATTCTCGCCCAATACCCCACACCCGAGTCGACTCTGGACTTTTGGAAGATGGTTCGCTATGTGCAATGCGATCGGATCATTGCCATCTTCGAGCCGAACACGGATGAAGCCATCGAAGAGTTTCACAAGATTCCAGACACTCCGTCTCCACTAGTGACTACGTCGCCGGTCACGCCCACTTCGACAACTGAGTCGCCTGGTCAGTCGGTTGCCAAGTCGATTGTCGCCGTGTCGAGTCGTGTAAGTTGAGTTTCCGAAGGATGACCGAAGAAACAATGATTTCAGTGTGAGCCCATCGGCACCAAATCCTTCTTCCCGCTGTTCACAGACAGCTACTTCAACATCAGCGACTGGCTAATCAACACGAGAAGAGTGGAGGTAGACGAGCGCAACAAGGATTGGGTGGCCACGTACTCTGTGGAAGTGGTGGCGGCCAACTGCAGCAATGGAATCCTGGCCCGTGTGTTCAACTGCGCGACTTGGCCATCGAAGAAGGTGACGAACGACGAGAAGAAGCTGTTGGCGGTGGTGCGCACTCCTTGGAAGGTAAGCAACAGCTCTCCCAACACAAGTGATTACTGATTCGCAGGACTTGGTGCCGACGTACGAGAACCAAGTTCCGGTTCGCCACAAACCCGTCGTCGTCATGTGTGACCTGGGACTCGATCGGTCCGCCAACGTCGTCTTCACTGCCGTTCTCATCGAAATGGCAACCGCCGGAAAGAAGATCGACGTCGATGCACTGTTCCGCAAGTTCCGTGATCAGAGAGCCGGAGTCTTCACGTGCAGCATGTTCTTCACGTACTCCATCCGCTGCGCTCTCTTCTACATGCGGATGAAGCTCAGGACCGAGAAGGACTCGGGAGAAGTGATGGAGGCCATCGACGCCGCTCTTCTCAAGATGCCCTTCCCTACGAAGAAGTAGCACTCGCATTTTATGATGTTTATGATGATTATGACACACTTACGTCGAAATCCTGAATAAATGTGTTCATTAGAAAATAAATGTGTTCATTAAAAAAAATAAATGTGTTCATTAAAAAAATTTGTTCTGTTTTTTTGTCTCTTTCCAGTAGATCTTCCTCGTTTGAAGCTTCCTCTACCATCTTCTCTGACTCCGCCCTTCTCTGAATTGTGTGCATCTTGACGTCACGGTGTTTGCACACTTTGCATTTTTGCCTGGATCCTGGATTTTTTTAACCGTAATTCATAAGTTTTCAACAGGATTTCAATTATTTTCCTGAAAGTTTTTACTCAATTTTATGACTTTCTAATCGATACCCACAATTCAAAACAATATAACAATTCCCCCTGTCCCTGGCCCGCTTCCGGTGCCGCAAACCGCGTTTGTCTCAAATTTCATCATGCAAAAATCATATTACCTCATCTCACTCGATTTCTCCGGTTCTCTCTTTCTATTTCACTCAATAAGATGTTTCAATCCCTTATTAATCCACTTTTTGTTCAGAAATGTGGCGATTATGCCGTAAATCGCCGAGACAACTGAAAAAGTCGGTGGAGCTCTGTGTCACTCCGGCAAATGTTCGTCAGTTCTCAATAACTTCGATTTCTGCGGCAAAGGATGAGGTGAGTGTTTTGAATGTTTTCTAGCAAGAACCAACTCTCATTATTCAGAACTCTGTGCTGAAACAACAAGAAGTGTTGCATCTTCTCGCCAAAGACAGACGATTCGAAGAGCGATTCTTTGATCGCGTCGAGCAGACTGTCCGACGATTTGCATCGAAGCCAGAGGATCTGAAGAAGTTTTTCAAGAGGGAGACGAAGGCTGATAAGAAGGGTGCGTTGATGTTTCTAGTGATAAGTTGATCAAAAGCCGAGAAGTAACAAACATTTTTCAGAATCCTCTTCCAATGATTCCAAAGAAAGCGGAAGCGGTAAGAAAGGAGAGGAGAAGGGTCCGTTTGACCAGTTGTAAGTTGTCTCGTTTCAAAACTAGTAAAATATCCTATTTTTCAGCCCGGGAGGTTGGCAGCAAATCGCCGTGTCTGTTGGAATACTCCTGGCGCTCTACCTGTTCATGGACTATCAATCCTACAGAGAGATCTCGTGGAAGGAGTTCTACAACGACTTCCTGGAGCCAGGACTCGTCGAACGGCTTGAAGTTGTTGATAAGAGATGGGTTCGGGTTGTCAGCTCGTCTGGAAAGTATGCTGGGGTGAGTTGAGCCTTCAAACCATTACGATTTATCACTTTGTTGCAGCAAACTTGCTATTTCAACATTGGCAGCGTGGATAGTTTTGAGAGAAGCTTGGGAGCCGCTCAGAACCATTTGCAGTACGATGCTGATCGCCAGATTCCCGTTTTGTACAAGTCGGAGTTCAATTTGTAAGTTTTTCAAATCCAACAAGTCAGACAAGTCGTTTTTTGCAGCAAGCGAGAGATACCAAACTTGATCAGCGTAGCCTTCCCGCTTCTGTTCGGTTACTACATCTACAGAATGCTCAAAGGCGGCGGAGCAGCTGGAGGAGCCGGAAAAAGTGGAGGACTCGGTGGAATGTTCGGAGGATTCGGACAAAGTACCGCTCGTGTCATCAACAAAGAGGATATCAAAGTGAAATTCTCCGATGTTGCTGGATGCGAAGAGGCCAAGATTGAGATTATGGAGTTTGTCAACTTCCTGAAGAACCCCCAACAATACAAGGATCTCGGTGCCAAGATTCCAAAGGGAGCTATTCTGACGGGACCACCTGGAACTGGAAAGACCCTGTTGGCTAAGGCGACTGCTGGAGAAGCAAATGTTCCATTCATCACTGTTTCTGGATCCGAATTCCTCGAAATGTTCGTTGGAGTTGGACCGGCGAGAGTCCGTGACATGTTCTCGATGGCCAGAAAGAACTCTCCGTGCATTCTGTTCATCGATGAAATTGACGCAGTTGGAAGAAAGAGAGGAGGAAAAGGAGGAATGGGAGGACATTCGGAACAGGAAAACACGTTAAATCAGTTGCTCGTCGAGATGGACGGATTCACCACTGACGAGTCGTCAGTCATTGTCATCGCCGCCACCAATCGAGTGGATATCCTGGATTCTGCTCTGCTCCGTCCTGGTCGCTTTGACAGACAGATCTACGTCCCGGTTCCAGATATCAAGGGTCGCGCCTCGATCTTCCGTGTTCATTTGGGACCTCTCCGTACTTCCCTGGATAAGACCACTCTCTCCCGAAAGCTCGCTGCCCACACTCCTGGATTCTCGGGAGCCGACATCTCAAATGTGTGCAACGAAGCCGCCCTGATCGCCGCTCGTGACGCCAACGACGAGATCTCCGGAAAGCATTTCGAACAAGCCATCGAACGAGTTGTTGCTGGAATGGAGAAAAAGACACAGGTGTTGCAGAAGGAAGAGAAGAAGACGGTTGCGTACCACGAGGCGGGACACGCCATCGCTGGATGGTTCCTACAACACGCCGATCCTCTCCTCAAGGTTTCCATCATTCCACGTGGAAAGGGATTGGGATACGCTCAATATCTGCCAAAGGAGCAGTATCTGTACTCGAAGGAACAGTTGTTGGACAGGTAAACAGTCTCCTTTCCATACCCAAGTTTAGATTTTCTAATTTGCAGAATGTGCATGACACTCGGAGGCCGTGTCGCTGAGGAAATCTTCTTCGGCCGCATCACCACCGGAGCTCAAGACGATTTGCAAAAAGTCACACAGATGGCCTATTCGCAGGTGAATCTTTTATTTTTAACCAGAAAATGATACCAAGATCAATCCAAAACCGGGGAATTCTTGTCGACGACTTCAGTCAATCCTTCGCAAACAGTTGAGGCGATTCCGGTGCTCGGATCCACGTTGCAAGTGCATTTGACGGGACTCGAATAGACGGAATAGGCAGAAAGGAGACAGAGGATTAGGAGAAGAATGCTGGAGAATCGCATGATGTCGAATGAGTCCCTCTTGTGCTCCAGCTCGGGAGCTCCAGACATATGAAGTCGATTATGCTTTTTGCAAACGAGAGAGTTTGAAAAAAGTGGAGATCGCAGAGATTCCGGAGGGCAACGGGATAAACATGTGCTCTGCGGAAGGAAACGATTTATTTTTTGAGCGAAGAAAAGAACGAGAAACAGAAATAAATAGGAAAAAGAGAGAATAAGTTAGGATGAGTCATTCCCTACTTGCGGGTGTAGAAGGCGGTTGGATACTGGTTCTGAGTGTTTCCATTGTTACGGACAGGATGTGAGTGCTGAATAGGCTCATTCACTAATTCGATGGGAGTAATGATGTACTTTGAAATCTGTAATAGGTATTTGACTCTAGTTTGTTCATGAAGCCGGTATGATTCTCACGTCGAGAACCGCAGAATCAGAAGATTGCTGGTCACGCTTTGGAGAAACAGCGTAGCCGTGTCCTGTGGAGTTAGTGCATTGTTTGACCTCTTTAAGTACATTGGCGAGAACATCTCCGACACCTCTCGTAATCTAGGGGGGAAATTGTCAGTTTTAGAGGGATTAATGACAGTTTTCTTACTGCGAAGTAAATGTCATGAAGATTAAGGTCGGAAGGTGACTTGACACATTGGGATGTTTGATTTGTAAGAACATCGACAGAATCCGCCAGTTTATCAATTTGATCCTTGACACTGAAAAGATATGAATTAGATCTCGCAAAGGAAACACACTAACGGCAAGGTTTGTTCATAGGTAGCAAGTGTCAATCTGAGAATGTTTTTTGTTGCCTCATTCACATCGGCCTCCTCGAATTTTTCCTTTTTGAGCAGTTCCTCGACTTTCTTGATGAAAGCGGCGTCGAGATCGTCGAGATCAGCGAAGACCATTGGAAGCGCCAGGAGGGCAAAGACGAGAGTAGTTTTCATGATGAGACGAACAGGGGAACTGATGTGGTCTGGGGGCCTCTTTGGGGCTTTTATACTGGACTCGGTGACAGGGGACCTATAGTACAACATGGTGCAGGGAAATAAGATGAGTCAGAGTTGTATTCTTCTATTGTTCGCTTGGGAAGGAAGACACGGATGTTTAGTCATTGAGAGGGGTCCGTTACAATTTTCATAATTGGAAACGTAGTACGAAATGGTGCATGATATTAGGACAAAAGATCAAGACTTATTCAAGTTACCGAATCCATCATTTCCAGATTGTCAAATACGGAATGAGTGAAAAAGTTGGACCCCTTTCCTTCGAAACACCTGCTCCAGGAGAAATGGCATTCGATAAGCCGTATTCAGAAGCCACCGCTCAGTTGATTGATCAGGAGGTAACAGGCAATCATTTTCACACTCTAAAATGCTCATTTTCAGGTGAGAGATCTTGTGATGAACGCGCTCCGAAGAACTCGCGATCTACTGCTCGAGAAACGAACCGATATCGAACGAGTCGCTCTTCGACTTCTCGAAAAGGAGATTCTGAATCGGGAGGATATGGTGGAACTCGTTGGAAAGAGGCCGTTCCACGAGAAGAACACTTATGAGGAGATGGTCTCGGGTACCGGAGGACTCGATGAGAATGTTGAGCTGCCGAAGGGATTGGAGAACTGGAACAAGGAGAAAGAGGTGGTGGAGAAGAAGAACGAGTGATCGGATAGGGATGCTCCAACTCATACATACCGGATCTCGTGTCGTTTCTAGGCTCCTCTTATCGTAGAATTGTAGATTTTCAGATTTTTAGAGTTCAGTTTATCCTTTTTCGAGTCTAGCACATCAGTCTGTGGTTTTACGGAGTCTCCCAAACCCTCGTGTGCTAGTCTCCACTGTTTTTCCTCTTTTTCTCGTTTCAATTCAGCATCGACTGGTATCACTTCTCTCTCTGTTTCTCTCATTGTTTATCCTGTTTTCTCGTTTTGTTTAGATCCCCCGAAATTTTCATTGTAATTCGGTTATATTCTCCTCTTTTATGTTTCGTTTCTAATTGTCAATTTTCTCATGAAAGTAAGCGTTTTTCTTTGAGCATTGATTGATGGATCTCAATGCGTTATTCGTCGCTTTGATACCTTCTCGATCACTATGTTTCTTATCAAGGGTTACCAAGGGATTCAGAGTGTCAGATGAGCGGAAAAGGACGTGGAGGTGGTGGCGGATCGTCGACGACGATGCGAAGTGTTGCAAACGCACTCGGAATCGCCAGATACGACATGGCGAAGATGATGTCGCAGCAGAAGATTGAACCGCCCGCATTGTATCCGGTGAGTTTTTCAAAAGATTGAGTATGAATCGAGAATACCGAGTCTTTCAGAAAGTGCAACGAGACCCGGTCCCACTGGAAATGACAACCGACATGTTGTACGTGTCCCGTCTGAAAGTGGAGCTGACGCAGCGAATGCGTGACTCGCAGTTCTTCATCGAAGCCGACAAACAAGACGACATCAAGCGGTATCTCGACAAGTATTCAGTGGTGAAACGAGAAAAGTTGGAACTGGATATGACTCAACTGCCAGCTGAATTGTCGTGGCGACGATCATCGAAGTCAGTCAAGGATCCGGAGGCGAAGCGTCGGAAGATTGGAGCTGATGATTCGGTGATCAAGGAGAAGTTGAAGAAGTTGGAGGAGAAGGAGGGACAGGAGAAAGACGAAGATGGAGAGGAGAAACCGGATGAGGAGGTATGTTCATCTGGAGATCCTCGTAAACATAACTTCCAGAACGACACGGGAAGTGAGAAGTCAGCAGCAGAGGAGGAAGAGAATCCACTATCCGACGACGACAACGCCGAAGAAGACAACGACTACATCTCCAACTACTTTGACAATGGGGAAGGATACGGAGAAGGTGGCAGTGATGATAATATGGACGGCGACGAGTTTTGACATGGATCTCTGTTTTTTGTTGGATTTTTGACTCTTTTTGTTGATAATTGATAATCTGGACTGATAAATTTTGATTTTTCCATTCAGTATCAAAAAAAATAATGATTTCGATGGTTTTTTGAGAACCAGAAATTATTTTTTTTTCAAAAAATATTGTTTGACGCAAACGCGCTCTGTTGAATCAGGCGCGAACATTTCGCGCATTTGAATTGGGAGGATTTCGACACATTTCTGTCATTACTCGACTCAAATTTCTTAATTTTCGCCTTGATTACGAACAAAATTCCCTGTACATCCTTGATTTCCAGACATTTACAACTACTAACAGTCCGAAAAACCACCGCCATGGGAATTAAAGGACTCTCCCAGGTTATTGCAGACAATGCGCCGTCGGCTGTCAAGCAGAACGAGTTCAAGGCATTTTTTGGGAGAAAAGTGAGTGTTCTCGTTCCATTTATGGTGTTTTCGGTGAAAATCATTTAGAAGACACTGTTAAAACCATTTTCAGGTCGCTATCGACGCTTCCATGTGCCTCTACCAATTCCTGATCGCTGTTCGTCAAGACGGTGCGCAACTGACCAGTGAAGACGGAGAAACCACTTCTCATCTGATGGGAATGTTCAATCGAACCAACCGAATGATCAACAACGGCATCAAGCCAGTCTACGTGTTCGACGGGAAGCCTCCAGACATGAAAGGTGGAGAGCTCGAGAAGAGAGCAGAGAGACGTGCTGAAGCGGAGAAGGCGTTGACGGAAGCGAAGGAGAAAGGAGATGAAAAGGAGGTGGACAAGTTCGAGAGACGACTGGTGAAGGTGACGAAGCAGCAGAACGATGAGGCGAAGCGATTGTTGGGTCTGATGGGTGTTCCATTCGTCGAGGCTCCATGTGAGGCTGAAGCTCAATGTGCTCAACTCGTGAAGGCCGGGAAGGTCTTCGGAACTGTCACTGAGGATATGGACGCCCTGACCTTTGGCTCAACCATTCTTCTCCGTCACATGCTGGCTCCAGAATCCAAGAAGCTTCCAGTCAAGGAGTTCCACTTGCCGAAAGTTCTCGAGGAGATGAAGCTCACCGAGGAGGAGTTCATCGATCTGTGCATCCTGCTCGGATGTGATTACTGCGGAACTATCAGAGGTGTCGGACCGAAGAAGGCGGTGGAGCTCATCAAACAGTACAAGAACATTGAGACGATTCTGGAGAACATCGATCAGAAGGTGGGTCGAGTTCTGGATTAATCCCATTTTACATATTATTTTCAGAAATACCCACCACCGGAGAGTTGGCCATTCCAGCGAGCTCGTGAGCTGTTCCGGGAGCCAGAAGTCACCAAAAGTGACGAAATCGAGCTGACTTGGAAGGATCCTGATGTCGACGGGATAGTTGCTTTCATGTGCGGAGAGAAGAACTTCAAGTGAGTCATGGGTTCAACTGCGAAATGGACTATAATATTTGCAGCGAGGAACGCATCCGTGCCTCTCTCGGAAAAATTACGAAAAGTCGCAACGCCGGAACTCAAGGACGCATCGACTCGTTCTTCAGTGTCTCCAGCTCCGTGAAATGTGTGACAGCGGCGAAGAGAAAGGCTCAGGAAGAAGCGGAAAAGGCGAAGAAGGGCGGAAAGAAGAGTGGACCACCGAAGAAGAAGGCCAAGTGAAGCTATCGATTGAATAACTTTGTTTTATGATCTCTTTTTGCTATATTTTGAATACAATCTCTTATTTTATTAACAAAAAACAATTACAAAACAATTATTCCAGGGCCTTCGGTTTCTTCTGCGTGCTCTCCTGAAGTTTTCACAGTCTCGATTACGGTCTAAGTGGATGGATTACCTTTTCTCCTTTGTCGCGGGTCTTCTTGTCAACCAGAGAACTTGCAGACGCCTCAGCCGGAGTAGTCGCGAAAGGATTCTTCTTGATTCCAGTGACTTGTCCCAGTCGTTCCATCTGTTGGATCTTGTGTTCGACTGGATCGAACGAGGAGCTAGCAATCGGTCTTTCAACGATGATACAGGTCTCGGTCAAACCCATTTTGCTACTGATCAGTTCAGGAAGACCCGGCGCTTCGGCTTTTCCTTCTTCGCATCCGCCTGCTTCTTGGCCTCCGCGACCCGGCGCTTCGGCTTTTCCTTCTTCGCATCCGCCTGCTTCTCGGCACCCGCTACATCCACCTCTCCGCCCGCCTGTTTGTGACGTTTCCCGGCTCTACCCGATCCTTCAATAGGATTCTTCTTGATTCCAGAGACTTGTCCCAGTCTTTCCATCTCTTGGATCGTGTGTTCGACTGGATCGAACGAAGAGCTGGCTATCGGTCTTTCCACAATAACACAGATCTCGGTGGAACCGGACTTGCTGCAGATTAGCTCGGGAAGATAGTCTTCCTCTTTCACCGTCTTCGAATCCATCATTCTGATTCTGTCGCATCTTCTCACGTGAGTGTATTCAGACGAGACAACATGGCACTGTCCGTTGATCCAGACCCATTCAACACGTGACTTCTGCTCCTTGACAGGAATTCGTGCAGATACCAGATTGTACCCGTCAGCAGCACTTGAAAGCAGCTCCCAAGCATTCTTCCGTCCTTCCAATTCAATTCTGCACGACATCGTCATCTTCATCACATTTTCGAACCTGACGGCTCTTTCTTCTAACACGTCGCACAGAAACATGCGTTCGTCCAAGTAAAGAACACTTTGAACTTTTTGAGAGATTCGACATCGTAAGGAGGCTTCAGGTGCATTGGTAATTCATCATTCAGCGTGTTGAAATACTTGTTGACATCCCTCTCATCTGCAGTACTTTTCATCTTTCCCATAAAGAACCAGGAGGGTCTGAACTGAAAAATAGAAAAGGGTTTTAATCGAGTCACTGAGGTTTCAGTCCTACCTTTATCATGTTCACAATAACCTCTTCGTCTTGAAGCCGATACTTATTGCGCGCTCGCAGTAAGTCCCACGCGTTGAAGTCCTGCAAGCAAAATCAGTCAATAAATTTTAGTGCAGTCAAATCTTACACATCGCAGCAAATCGACACGATCCGAAACCCGAATATTGAAGTGAGCCAGGTCGCCGTACTTGAAGGAACGTTCTGCTTGTACCTGAAAAATGAGGCATCTAGACGACAAGATGACAATATAAAACTTACAGAAACAACACATGCTCTGCCATGTTCAATGAGCCCATATTGGGGATGGAAACTCATAGATCCGTATCCGCCGGGTGAAGATTGAATGGAGTACGCCAATGATTTTCCCGAATCATTGTAGAAATGGAAATTCGCGAGGTATGAACAGCCAGAAATGTGTAAATAAAAAAGCTGGAAAACATGGCTGGTTTATGGACTGTCCCGCCACTGATCTGGAAAATTAGACTTTTTCAAAACAAGAATAAAGGAGAAAACTTACCGCCACCGTGATCTCTTTGTTGATTCCAATGATGCCAAACTGTGGAAGCAAGTGTAGTTTCCAATAGCCAGATAAACTGGAAATGAGAAAAGCTACGTGGCTGTAAAAGATCCACGTGGTCTGTTCACGTCAAGAGAGTTCATTTCAGGTCAGTGCAAGCGGCTGCCTCACTCAAGACCACCCAGAGAGGAAACGCGCATCTCACCGCGTTTTTATGGCCAAGACGGCGCATTTCCGACATTCTTGTTCCACGCAAGAGTGGTTAACAGAGAGAAAAACAATCCAAAAAGTCATATTCTGTTCTCAAGAATACAATGTGCCTCGAGGAACTTCTCATCCCTTATCATCTGGTACACATACCAAGTGGTTCCGGTGGAAGTGAGACAGGAAAACGACCGAAATGTTGAGTATTGGATGACAAGGGCGTTTTCAATCGATCTGTCAAGCCATTTGTTGATGTCAAGCATTGGGAAAACAAAAACAAAGCAGAACAAGAGGGTATCAAATGTCTAATGAGTTCATGAAGGATCAGGCAGATGAGCTGCAGAAGTGTCGAGAGAAGATGGAGACTGATGGGAAGACGATTGACGAGTTGCGGGACAGGATTCAGAAGATGGAACGGGAACTGTTGTCGGTGAAGAACCCGAAGAGGACAAGAAGTTCGTAGAACTAGACTTTGTTTATTGTGTATGAACTAATGAAACTGTGTGACAAATAATAATCTTCATTCTACAGCCACACGAAGAGCCGCAACGCCAGAACTCAAGGACGCATCGACTCGTTCTTCAGTGTCTCCAGCTCGGTGAAATGTGTGACAGCGGCAAAGAGAAAGGCTCAGGAAGAAGCGGAAAAGGCGAAGAAGGGCGGAAAGAAGGGCGGACCACCGAAGAAGAAGGCCAAGTGAAGCTATCGATTAAATAACTTTGTTTTATGATCTCTTTTTGCTATATTTTCAATACAATCTCTCATTTTATTAACAAAAACAATTACAAAACAATAATTCTAGGGTTAAAACGTTTGAGCATTCAGATCTTTTAGAAGATGCCCTTCATGATCTCGACAAAAATGACTGGCCACGTCTCGATGAGCGCAAAGATGGTGAGCCCAATGAAGATGATAATGATGATCCAGAGAAGGATTTGGAGACCGTAGTAGTGCCAGAAGTACTTGATGCACGGTTTGATCCGAGAAACGAGCCACGAGTTGGCCCACGCTTTGCGTTCCGGCTTCTCGAGGTACGGACTCTGAAGATTGTCGATTAGTTGAATGTTCTGGAACTCGGGGAATTTCTCACATGATTCGGCTCGGCTCTCTTCTTCCCAACTGGCTCCTGATCAGCTTCTTGAAGTGTCAGAAGCATCATATCCATCTCCACGAGACCCATAATCCATCGAGGATTCTCACCGACGTCGTCATTCTTCTTCTTGGCGTTTTGCGGTTCGTCCTGAAGATTGGGATATTCTAGATGTTCACGGATCTTCAAAATTACATGAGGATACTCATCGGTAAGCATTGGCCACCATCCATACAAGTTACGTGCCTCGAACAGATTGACAGTCTCGTCGTAGCCTTCGGGTTCGACGAAAAGCTGAAGAAGAAGTGTTCCGATACGAGAAACGCATTGAGAAACAAACCACCGGCTTCGGGAACGGCTTCTTCTTGATCTTGCGTCTTCCGCAAAGACACTTTGTCTCGTAACAGAAGATGCAACATCGACAGAGACAACCACGACTCGTACAACACTTCGGACACCGCACTCGCTTCTTTCTCTTCTTTGTCGAGTACACACCAACGTCTGCTGGAGAGCCGACGCCTTCTGGAATGGTTTCAGATGGGATTTAGGAACTTTCTAGCTTTCTAACTGACCAATAAAGTCCAGCAAATCGAGCTCCATGTCTCCGAGCAGTCTGTCCTTGCGGAACTTGTTTTTATCCCACAACTCAATGACGAGAATAGGGTCTACGAGCTCTTCGACGGGTTTCCGAAACAGTCGGGTTTTCGTATAGGCCACCACCTTTTTCTCCCATGGATTGTAGTCAAAGTTGAGCAAGAAACGCCAGTTAAACTCGCCGGAACCGTCGAGGACTCTGCAAAAGGATAAGTGCTCGGGAGAGCTCATAACTCTCGGATTTACCTGAAATGCGTGTCGGTCTTGTGTCCCTTGGTCATTCCGTTGATGAACGCTTTGACGTAGAGATCCGAAACAGGCTCTGCAAAGCTCCGTTTGACGGGAATCGCTCCACGGACGTCCATGATGGCAATACGAAGTTGGTAGTTGACTGGTTTTCGTGGAGCAATGTTGAATGGAGCCGGGATGGAACCGTGCTCGAGAGGGAAAATGTCGACGAACATCTTCAACTCTCCTTTCTGGATGTTTTCACACTTGTCAGAGAACAACGGCCGTGACTCGACATGCTCCGGAACCAGATTCATTTGTCGCAAGATGAACAGTGCAATCATCTCTAGTTGTGGTCCCTGAATCCTTCGTTTCGCCGCTTTCCGAACCTCTCCATCAGCTGTATCTCCTGTAGTTGACGACTTCTTCTTGAGTTTGTTGTCCCGAGCTCTCTGCTTTTCCCACTTTTCCTTTTCTTTCTCCAATTCCAGATCCTTCTCATCCCAACTCTCCACTGTCCGATCTCCCTCTACCGTGTTCGGATCTTCCGTCTTATCATCCATCTCCTCTTTTCCTGCTTTCTGTCTTTGTCCATTCAACATGGCTTCCTCGTCTCTTTCGGTTGCCTGCACAACCTCCGAGTACCAGAATGTCACCTTCTCGACTGTCAATCCATACTCTTCTCCTTTCTCCACTTTCCGTGTCTCCACCGTTGGAATCGTCAACATCATTTTGAAGCAGTACATTTTCAGAATCTCCAACGGTGTCATCTGATCTCTCCACTGCTGCTCTCCCTGAACCGTAAACTGTCCACTGAGCCCACAAGTTGCTCTCCATTTCGTCAAGAGTCGATTCTCCAAGTCGATGGTAGTGGAGCCGATCTCCTGGTCCGAAAGGATTCTTCTCTTGTCCATCAAAGTGATCTTCAGATCCTTCTCCAACGGAATCGTCACTGTCATGTCGATTCGCTCGCCAAAGATTGGATCAACTGACTCCGAACGGTACTTCTTCTTCAGATTCACCTTCTGACTTCCACACTTTGCCTTGACGTACGAGTCGACTCGTCCTTTCCGAGCATTCGATATCAGTCCATTGGCTTCGATAATGTACAAACGGACGAGACACTTGGTAGGACCCGTGAAATCAACTACAGGATTGATGGCTGCCGGTGTCTTATCCTTCTTGATCTTGGAAATCAACAGTCGACACTTGAGTTCTCCAGCCTTCTCTTTCTCATCCGGATCATCAAAGTTTCCCTTCATAGACTTGACGAATGGAAGAGTGTCGAGGAAGTCCGAGAACCCATTGTAGCCGTTCATCTTCTCCAGTGGACAACGGAACACTCGAAGGTACTCCATTCCAGACTCGGGAAAACCGGGTGCTCTGTGGAACTGAGACATGGATGCGTAGTAACGACTCCACCAGTCCAGTGGAACCATTGGATCTTTAGTAAGAGTGGGGACTCGAACCATTTTGACCACTTTCTCATGTTCTTCCTCAATGACCGCTTCGAACTTGTCCCATTTATCGACATTGTCGCTTTTGGTCTGGAAACGGAGCAATGTCTTGGGAATGGGATATAAGCAACGGATACCTTTGGATTGATGAAAGACACGTATTTGTGCAAATCGGAAATGAAACAAGCTCCAACGAGAGGTTTCCGATTGAAGGATCTCGCGTCAAAGAGGTTGATGACGAAAGGAGGGGAGAGTTCCAGAGCAGACGGGAGAAGTACTTCATCAAACACAATCATTGGCTCTGGGAAGTTAGGGTCTCGACGGACGTCTTTGAGTGGTTGCAGGGTGAATTCTTGGTCACCAATGATTAGTTCGACGAAAGGGCGGCGGACGGCGAGGAGCTGGAAAAAGAGTGTTGATTGATAGATCACAATTAGTTGAAGAATGTTGTAGTGCTTTTTCCGAGACTGGGACTTTTTTTAAAAGTCTGTTCAGGGCCTCAAAAGAAGTGTTTTCAATCTTCAGTGTATCCTACCTTATGCTTCTTCAAATTCCTCACACCCCAACACAAGAACTGGATGCGGTACT
This sequence comes from Caenorhabditis panamensis, assembly GCA_900883565.2. Classification (NCBI taxonomy): domain Eukaryota; kingdom Metazoa; phylum Nematoda; class Chromadorea; order Rhabditida; family Rhabditidae; genus Caenorhabditis; species Caenorhabditis panamensis. The sequence continues at coordinate 20,337 of LR537740.1, read as the reverse complement.
TGTCGAAGGACGGTTTGAACTCCAACGGGATGTCCCTTCTATTCTTATCCTTCACATTGTACTTCAATCCTGGTTCCAAAGGCATTATGTTCTGATTCTTCTCTTCGAACAACTCAAAACACGCCAATACAGCTCCTCTAGTTCTTCCTTTCGGGAATCGAAGCGGGAACCAATGCGGTGCACCACGAGAGTCATTCTCCGAGCAGACGACAGAAGGAGTGGTCTCGAAGCGTCCCAAGTTGGCTTCCTCGTTGTTGGCGCACTCTCCAACAACCTCGACGGAGATGACCGGTGGGTACTTCATGATGTCTCGAGTTCCTCCGGCAATCAGGATCGACCGGAACATGACAGTCTCATTCCAAACGGGATTGACCGAGTTATCGACGAGCAGTGTTTGATGGGTGAGGTGGGCGAAAGAAATGCGGACAAAGGCTCGAGAAGAGTTCTTGACAACCGGGAGAAGATCGTTGGCCCACATGATGTAGCAACGAAGCTGCCATTTTCCGGTTTCCACTTGATACTCGTAGAGACGAAGACTGGGAGATTCCAAGAAGGGACTGAAAAGTTATCATTGTGTTGTTGACAGTTAGTGGAAACTGACTCCTCGCTCTCCACTTCCTTGATGTATCTTCGTCTTTTGATCTTGTCAGGTTTATCCTCTACGTCGTGGTAGGTTCCTCCTTTCTTTGTAGTGTACTGAAAGTTTTAATTGGAATGAAGTTGTCTTCAGAAGGCCTCACCTCCCAATTCTCATCACCCAGAGTGCCACGGAAGTGCTCAAAGTCTTCCAACTCCTTGTTGTACGCTTCCAACTTTTTCAATCTCTTGATACATCTGCTCCGGAACTTGTGATGATCCTGACTTGTTCGATCAGTGGCCTTTCCATCTCCAAAGAAGATCCCATTGAACGAGTAAGTCCATCCCTCCTCATCTCCATTATTCCGGAACTTATCCTGTCTCCACGAAGTCACTTTCCATCCCTGGGCTGCTCTATCAAAGTCTTGTTCTTTGAGTTCGCATCCGTAGTAGTCCGTGTACTTCATATGCTTCCACTTGCCATCCGAATCCTTCTCCTGAACTTCAAACGCCTTGTCGTGCATTGTTTGGTGACCAAGTCTCGGGACGAACATTGCATGCGTGTTCATGACAATCCAGTGACCCATTGGCTTCCATCCTTCCAACACTTCCGGAGCTCCTTTTATTTTCTTCCCCTCTCCATTCACAAACACTTTGTCTTTCTCCTCCCATTTCCGAGTTATTCCTTTGGTTTGAACTTCATATGCTTCCATAAAGTGACGAACATCTGCTGGCTGCACGTGATCCGTCCATTTGGCAAGATGCTCGCTTCTTCCGAACCACATCTTTGCATGGAGCACGGCGACGAACTCCCGTTTTCGATTCCTCTGATCCAGAAGATTCGGCCATTGGATATTGATAGGTCTAGTCTTTCCGCACCACTCTCCAGACTGTACAGTGTCATCCGATTGGAAAATCTCAGAGACTGGAATCTTGGCGAAACCGATCAACTTTCCGTACGACATCATTTTGATAAGAACAGGTGGGATGGATAGTTGGACATCTTCTGCTAGTTCAAATGTCAAGGATCGCATTTGGAGAAGTAGGCGAAGCAGCTTGGCGTCGACTTCTTCGTCAGAGTAGTCCACACTGAACCTCTCCTTTTCGAAATGCTCACG
>LR537740.1:0-17384 GCA_900883565.2 Caenorhabditis panamensis | reverse complement strand
TTTTCCAATGACAGAACGGTCTTCGGAATGGATCACTTCGGAGAGGTAACAGGAGAACTCGCCGATTGGTGACTCTCCAATGGTTGTTGGACGGACCAGCTGGAAATCAAATAGTTAGATGGGGCATAATAACGAACAACTAACTCTCAAGGTTAGAATCTTGGCAGCAAGTTTCTCGAGTGGTTGTTTCTTCATAGTGTACAGAATGTTCTGGCGCCATTTCGGAACCGCGTGTGTCACTGTGCGAGTCATTTTGGACTTGCCATCGAAGATTGCACGGACACGGAGAGAACCTGTCGTCACATCCTTTGCCTCGATAACTCGAACCAGAATGTTCCACGTGGCCGGTTTGTCACTGTCCTTCACTTTGCGCTTCCCGAAGTTCTTCCCGTCATCCGGCATCATCTCGATGTCCGAGTCGTCTTCCGACACTTCCGTGTTCTCTGCTGACGTGTCTGTCTTCTTGACAGTTGTATCTGTATCCGAATCGTCCGAGCCTTCATTCGCTGTCTTCTCTGGACCGGATTCCTGGAAAAGGAGGATTCAAACTCTAGAACACTGCAGAATGTTAGCTTACCCCATCGCTGGCCGACTCCTTCCCGCTTAGTTTGTGTTTTACTTTATTCAGTTTGTCCTTGACAGTCATCTTGACTCAAAATAGACGAAAAACAAACAAGCGGACGGGTTCGAAGAAGACGGTGAGTTGGAGGAGAACACGTGGAAGAAAGAAAGACGGACGGGGGAGGGAGTTCACGTGAATTGGCAAGAGCGGGAAAACTAACAACAAAAACTTTCACGTGAATCGTAAATCGTTCAACACCAAAATCATGAAACTCGTGTTCAGGGATAGACAAAGTGACTCGTCTCCAGATGAAAAACCCCATGAAACACTAGACAGGAATACGACGACGACAAGTTTTATTCTACCGTAGACTTGGTCTGCCAAGTGATTCTCGCAACTCTGAAGGAAGAGGACTACGAGAAGGAGATATTGATATACAGTACTTGTGTGTATGTGTTTTTATCAATGAATGATTGTCTTGAGATGTGTTTTATATGGAATCTTGTAGATTTTCTTAAGAACTTCTTCTCTAAACGTAAAAATCTTGGCGGCAAGCTTTCCGAGTGACTGTTTCTTCGTAGTGCACGTTCATCCGACATTGGTCGAGTCGTCATCCGACACTTCTGTGTTCTCTGACGTTATTCCAGTCTTCTTGGTAGAGCAGATGTTGGGCTGGCAAAGAGCTAAGTCCTGGAGTAGACCACCGTCTTGCAAACACTTGAACCAGTGGGTTATGCGGGTGGAAGCATCTACAACAGGATGTTCCTAATTGCTTGACCTAGATGGAACTACCACGCCCTGAGGGCAACTTCCTAAAGGCCAACCCCTTCACAGTAATCTCCCCAGCACGGTAGACCGTCAACTGTCGGATCTCGCTAATGCGCACCAGGCTCGCCATTGCCACATTGGAAACGCCCAGAGGACCGAAGGGTTTTTTTCAGAGTGGCGGTGAGGGCGTGACGGGAAGAGATGGGAGTCGCGGTGCGCAGCATCAAGTTGGCGTACATTCCCATAGCCCATGGAGCACTCGACTGGCTCGCTTCGATGCCGCTACACATCCTTCGCTAACCATCTTGTCGAAACAACTGGTTCACCGTCTTCTGATCCAACTCGTTCTCCTTTTCATTGTCAATCTTCTACTGCTCTTTCTCTCAAAGCATAGCAAACTTCTCTTTTAAGCATTTGATCATCGGTTGCTTCTGTCAGTCACTATGGAACTTCACCACCTTGGTCCCACAATCGGCGAAGCGTTGAAGTGAACTCTGATTCGTCGAGAGACATCGCATTGCAATTCTCAAGTGTATTCATTGATCCAGACGGTCAGTGTAGAACTTGACGGCCTGTTCTGAGCTCATGTGTTCCGGTGGCAGCTGGATCCAAAGTCCACGAGTATTTTGAAAAAGGAGGACACATAAAAACCCAAATATTTATCACACAAATGCCACCTAGGAACTTATAAATACACACAGCTTTTCGAGTCTAGAAATCATGAACATGTGTTACATCTACTGAAAGTACTGCGACCCTTGCTCGGCGGCATCGTCCTTCGGCTTCTCCTTCGGCTTCTCCTTCTTCTTATCCACCTGCGCGACAGCCACAGCAGCCAACTCTCCGTCAGCTTTGACGAGACGTTTTCCGGCTCGGCTCGATCCTCCAGCAGCTGGCTTGTCGGCCTTTTTCACAAGGGTGTTCTCCTAAAGTTTTCACAGTCTCGATTACGGTCTAAGTAGTTGGATTACCTTCTTTCCTCTTCCGCGGGTCTTTTTGTCATACAGCGGATTTACAGACTCCACAGCCGGAGAAGTCGCAATCGGAGCTTTCTTGCATCCATTGATTTGCCCCAGACTTTCTAACTGTTGAATTTGTTGTTCAACTGGTTCGAACGATAAGGTCGAGACATGTCTCTCAACGACAACAGACGTCTCGGTCTTGTTGTTGATCAGCTCCCGGAGATCACTTCCTTCTTTCACTGTCTTCCAGTTGATCAGTCTTACTCGGTCGCCACGCTTCAGATGTCTGTAACCGGAAGAAACGACAAGGCACTGACCATTGATCCATTTCCATTCGAAGTTCGTCTGTTTCTCCTTGACAATCCGTCCAGCCACGTAGTTGTTCCCGTTAGCAGGTTGTGGCAGCTGCTTCCAGGCCCTCTGCCTTCCTTCCAACTCAAGACGTGCCGACATTGTCATTTTCTGGATGTTCTCGAATCCGACCTGTTTTCCTTTGAACACGTCGCCTACCATTGCACGACTGGAGTCCACTGAAAACGAAATTGACAAAGGTCTGAATCATGTAGATCTTACCGAAGCACGAATTAGACCAGGAGAAGAACGCTTTGTAGATTTTCAGAGTGTTCACATTGAATGCCGGCTTCAAGTTCTCTGGCACATGTTCATCCTTGTTGAGATTATCAAAGTATTTCGTAACATCTTTTACATCCCGATTTACATCCAAACAAAGTTTTTCCATTAGAAACCACTTGGGAATAACCTGAAAAATAGAAAAGGGGTTTAATCGAGTCACTGAGCTTTCAGTTCTACCTTTTTCATGTGGATAGTGACTTGTTCGTCTTAAAGATATCTTTTGTTCCGGGCCCGAATAAGATCAAAGGAATTGAAGTCCTGCAAGCAAAATCAGTCAATAAATTTGAGTGCAGTCAAATCTTACACATCGCAGCAGATCGATACGGTCACTCACAGTCAAAGTAAAATGACAAAGATCAGTAAATTTGAATGTTTGACCAGCGTGGACCTGAAAAATGAGGCATCTAGACGACAAGAGGACAATATAAAACTTACTGTAACTACACACGTCTTGCCACGTTCAATCAATCCGAATTGAGGATAGAAACTCAAGGAACCGAAGCCTCCGGCAGTACTGAGAATGGAGTAAGCCAATGGTTGATCAGCTTGGTTGTTGAATTGAAAGCTAGACAAGTATGTACACCCTGGTATGTGTACGTATAATAGCTGGAAAACATGGCTGGTTTATGGACTTTTTGTCATAACTCACAGTATATCCAACAGTCACAAACAACACGGATGATCCGATGCATCTCTTTAGTTTGTCCCGCCACTGATCTGGAAAATTAGACTTTTTCAAAACAAGAATACAGGAGAAAACTTACCGCCACAGTGATCTCTTTGTTGATTCCAATGATGCCAAACTGTGGAAGCAAGTGTTGTTTCCAATAGCCAGATAAACTGGAAATGAGAAATGCTACGTGGCTGTAAAAGATCCACGTGGTCTGTTCACGTCAAGAGAGTTCATTTCAGGTCAGTGCAAACAGCTGTCTCACTCAAGACCACCCAGAGAGGAAACGCGCATCTCACGGCGTTTTTATAGCCAAGAACTTCCGACTTTCTTGTTCCACGCAAGAGTGGTTTTTATAGAGAAAAACAATCCAAAAAGTCATATTCTGTTCTGAAGAATACAATGTGACTCGAGGAACTTCTCATACCTTATCATCTGGTACACATACCAAGTGGTTCCGGTGGAAGTGAGACAGGAAAACGACCGAAATGTTGAGTATTGGATGATAAGGGCGTTTTCAATCGATCTGTCAAGCCATTTGTTAATATCCAGTTGGGAAAACAAAAACAAAGCAGAACAAGAGGGTATCAAATGTCTAATGAGTTCATGAAGGATCAGGCAGATGAGCTGCAGAAGTGTCGAGAGAAGATGGAGACTGATGGGAAGACGATTGACGAGTTGCGGGACAGGATTCAGAAGATGGAACGGGAATTGTTGTCGGTGAAGAACCCGAAGAGGACAAGAAGTTCGTAGAACTAGACTTTGTTTATTGTGTATGAACTAATGAAACTGTGTGACAAATGATAATCTTCATTCTACAGTCACTAGGAAGCGAATGGGAAAACTGAATAGTACATAAAAACATGAGTTATCGGTTTACTGGTAGTCGTCGAGCATTTTCCCGGGTGGCGGAGAGTGGCAATCGTCCTGGGAGCTGGAGCTGGATGACGGCTGAAAGAATTACATATGGTGAGAATTGAAAGGAATACTAACCGCCGTGAACAGAAGTGGCTCGTAGGAGAGATCGGATATCGTCGTTGGACTCTTGTTGTTCTTCTTGCTTTTCACGTCGCTGTACGTGTCTCTGAAACTCAGTTTGAGTTTCCGATAATGTAAACTCACTTTCCACATTCCTTACGAGCCGCGGAACGGGCTCCTCCATCGAACTCAATGTCGTCGAGTGGCGATTTAGCTGGATTCTTCTCGTTAATGACAATCGGACAGTTATCCTCTCTGCCGCCTTTGAGGATGACAACGTCGTAGAGATAGTTGACAAAGACACGAAGACTGACGACACTGAGAGTCACACTGGAGCACTGAAGAAGCAGGAAACCGTCGCTTCCGAGGTAATCCACAAAGAACTCCATCGGGTCACTGTCTCCGGGGATCACTGCATGCTGCTCCCGACCAGCTTGCTCCAGGAAATACTCTTGTGTCTGAAAACATGTCTTTCATACTTCTCAGAGTCTTGAAAGCAGTTCTTACCGGCAATAGGGACTTTGTCGCGTATCGTTGATATCGGGGATTGAAGAGCATGAGGGTGTAGCGGAGAGCCGAGAAGCTGACGAGAATCGCCAGAATGTACCACCAGTAGAGGAAGAGAAAGATTTTGGCGCTCATGAAGTTCTGCGGTAGCACGCATAGCATTTTGAATTCGTTGATGATGTTAAATAGTTGCTGGAAGACGAAAACGATAAGAAGATGGTGCGAGGACTGTAAAACTCACGGTACGGTGGATTTTGCAGCCAACAATCTGTGGGAAGACGCCGCTGTACTCGTTTTTGTACACTCCGTTCAGTAGATCGTAGGAGATCTGAAACAGGGAGAATCCTTTGATTTATTCAACAAAACACTCACATGAACGCCCCAAAGGTAGTTTCCATACGCGAAGATGTGGACCATCATGTAGAACTGTGAGACGAGCGAGAAAACCATCAGCCACTTCATCAGCACGTAGAGCGTCATGGTCACATGCATCCCGAACCGTTCCCTCTTCTTTTGCTCTAGCCAACGATGCGCTTCTCGGGCGGCCAGCTTATACACTTCGTTCCTCTTTTCCAAGTCATCATCTTTCTTTTTGAACCGTTGCATGATCGCGGCAAAGTCGTCGCCGTAGGAGAAGTGGAGCCCAAAGAATTGCCACATCATCGCTGGCGCCAAGCACATGGCTACTTGGAGGCACAGAACGGCTGGAGTCCACTGATAGTAGTCAACTGCGATCTCCTCTTTCTCATGCTCATGTATGGTGTTGACGGCCATCACTCCTCGATGCTCTTCCCGCTGAATTTTTCTAAGCCATTGTTTTCAATATTCTCTCTTTTAAACTCACACGGTCCTGGAAACGCGATACTTGTCTTCAAAAAAGCAGTAGTCCTCGAAGTAAGCGGTTCCCGAATCGGAGGGAACCTCTTTGGGCACTTGGCAAACGATCGGATTGCCGAAAATCAGATTCGACGACATGATGAATAGAAAACAGAGCAACATCTGGATGGTGGATATCTTGATTACTCGATCGGCGCCATTGTCCCATTCGTAGAGCTTTAGGAATCGCTCCGTCAGCTTATCGAACGCCTTGAAGCTCATCTGAAAAGACAATTTACAGATTTTATACCCTTTTTTCTTGATTTTTCCTACTTACCTGTTGCTCATAAAATGGAAATTGAAATAAAAAAGTGAGTTTTGGAATGAGAAACGAGAAAAATCAAGAAGAAACTGAGAAAAACCGAGGATCAGCCTTCAATTTTCGAAGTTGGCGCTTTTGCAAAAATGAGTTTGATGTGCAGGTTAGCTGTCTACCGTAACCCAAAAGAACGCCGCGAATTCAAAAAAGTTTTTGCTCATCATTTTTCGTTTGATTGCATTATTCGATCCGAAAGTGAATGCCATTTTTGGATAATCGTAAATATTTATTTATTTATTTATTATACGTCACCGAGTGACGTGAAAAAAATATCGAGAAAATTAATGATATCTGAAAAAATATCTGAAAACCAAAGGTTTAGAAACGGTTTTTTGGACATTTGAGCCGGATCATCATAAGAATACACTTGAGTTCAATTACAAAACCATTTTATTCACATCAAGTCTTCCGTTATCAATTTCCTTCCGAACCACGCCACTCGCAGCGCTGAACTCGATCTCAGACTTTGACGGGTGATTCTTCAAACACTCGGAGACCACAGTTCGATCGACTCCATCTGAAAAAGAATTGGAAAAAGTTTAAACCAAGTAGTTCTTACGAAAGTCTTGATTCCTCCATCCGAACAGGACTTTGAACACATTCAGCGAATGAGCATCGTAGCCGGGCTTCAGGGAGAGGTCTGCCGATTCGTCGAGTCTCTTCAGGTACCATTCCAGACCGTTTTTGTCGCTGTCTTCTTCTCCTTCACCGAGTGGCCGTGTTGATTGCATGCGAGAAAGTAGTAGGTACGTCGGTTGGAACTGGAAAAAGGAATAAATAATTTCAACTAAATCACTAAGATTTCAATCTTACTTTTTGGAGGCGGAACTTGATCTCCGAATCCTGAAGAACTCGACTGTTCCGATAGCGTAGGACATCATATACAGAATAGTCCTGCAAAAGAATGAATCAGTGAATGGAACTAGAATTGAATCGTACCACGGACACTCCTTCACACTTTCCAAACACGAGACTAAACTCCGAGATGTCCGGGTCATTCCAACGAGGGCCGCACTCTAACTGAAAAATTAGACATCTGCAGGACAAGAACACAGGACAGAACTTACCACAACCTGAATAGAGCTCCTGCCGGAAATCCAGCCGAAGAGCGGATTGTGGCTGACATGGGATGATCCAGTTGGAGACTTCCAGAGATACCCTAGTGGTTTCCTGCTTCTATTCCTCATTGTAATGATTCCAAGGACTTTTGATCTTCCGTTCGGATACCACAACACCTAGAAAACATATCTAGTTTAGGGACTTTTGTCATAACTTACTGAATAACATGTTGCTTCAGATACAACTGCGGCTGTCTCCATGACAGTGATTTGAGGCTTGACCGACAGTTCCATTCTGATTCGTGGACTTGTGGAGTGTTTAGAAAGAAACCATGGAAGCCCGAGACGAATTGAAGAGGAATGAGCAGTGGCAATTCACAGAAGATACGTGACGTCAACAGGTCCAAACAAAGGTTATTCCCGTTCACGTCTCGTTCAAAGCAGTCTTGACGTGGCTCTCGGGAAAGTCGATAACCCGTGAAAATATCTTGTTGGAACCTTGCTCATTCCTCTGTTTCGCCTGGCATCGCTAAACTTGTTCATCTGGAGATCTAGACGAATCTAGAAGACGCAGAAAAGAAGATTCTACAACCGAGAAGAACTGGTAAGAATAGGGAATACCTCTTTCTGGTCATGTCTCGTATTAGACCCACTAGACATGGTTAGACCCGAAACCTGAGCTGGCCGAACACTCTTGCATTGGAGACCCAGGGAAATGTGTTTGGCGGCCACTCGTCCATTCTGCCAAACAAACCAATTCCCGTCGATAGAAACAACAAAACGTTGAAATTTCGATCAGACTGATTCAGAATCGGTTCTCTCGGTTCTCCCCCTTTCTCACGCTTTCTCGCTCTCTGTTCCAATAGATTTCCAGCTCCTCTCGTTGCTCTCCACTCAAATTTCTCAATTCCCATATTTTCAGTCAATAAATGACCACAAGTTGATACGGGTTCGGAATCACACAAGCAACAAACATGTCGGAATCGTTCAAATTCCGAATAGAAATGGAGGACGATGCCGTCGATCCGACAGAGACCTCGTTCTGGGTGACGATGGGTGCCATTGCGGTCTTTATCCTCTGGTGCACCTTCGTAGTCCTCTTCTTCTCCAGAGTCAGCGCTCTGTTCTTCACATTTATCATAGACAAGTGAGATGGACACAACAAACTGTTTCTAAACCTTTGGTTTTCAGATATTTACGATTATCCAAAAATGGCATTCATTTTCGGATTGGTGGAATCTCAATTTCAGGATTGCACGCCGGCAAAATCATGTTTCGAAATGTGATCTATGACAATGGCGACTTTACAATCAAAGTGAACGACGGACATTTGTTGTTCAAGTACTGGAAGTCTGTAGAGCATCGTCGTCTCAATCTTACCACGTTGGTTGATCAGGAGATACATTCACCTAATCTCTCTTTCAGAAAACGAGCCTCTCGTCTCCATCCCACATGATGTAGCAACGAAGCTGCCATTTTCCGGTTTCGACTTGATACTCGTAGAGACGAAGACTGGGAGATTCCAAAAAGGGGCTGAAAAGTTATCATTGTGTTGTTGACAGTTAGTGGAAACTGACTCCTCGCTCTCCACTTCCTTGATGTATCTTCGTCTTTTGATTTTGTCAGGTTTATCCTCTATGTCATGATACGTTCCTCCTTTCTTTGTAGTGTACTGAAAGTTTTAATTGGAATGAAGTTGTCTTCAGAAGGCCTCACCTCCCAATTCTCATCACCCAGAGTGCCACGGAAGTGCTCAAAGTCCTCCAACTCCTTGTTGTACGCTTCCAACTTTTTCAATCTCTTGATACATCTGCTCCGGAACTTGTGATGATCCTGACTCGTCCGATCAGTGGCCTTTCCATCTCCAAAGAAGATCCCATTGAACGAGTAAGTCCATCCCTCCTCATCTCCATTATTCCGGAACTTATCCTGTCTCCACGAAGTCACTTTCCATCCCTGGGCTGCTCTATCAAAGTCCTGTTCTTTGAGTTCGCATCCGTAGTAGTCCGTGTACTTCATATGCTTCCACTTGCCATCCGAATCCTTCACCTGAACTTCAAACGCCTTGTCGTGCATTGTTTGGTGACCGAGTCTCGGGACGAACATTGCATGCGTGTTCATGACGATCCAGTGACCCATTGGCTTCCATCCTTCAAACACTTCCGGAGCTCCTTTTATCTTCTTCCCCTCTCCATTCACAAACACTTTGTCTTTCTCCTCCCATTTCCGAGTTATTCCTTTGGTTTGAACTTCATATGCTTCCATAAAGTGACGAACTTCTACTGGCTGCACGTGATCCGTCCATTTGGCGAGATGCTCGCTTCTTCCGAACCACATCTTTGCATGGAGCACGGCGACGAACTCCCGTTTTCGATTCCTCTGATCCAGAAGATTCGGCCATTGGATATTGATAGGTCTAGTCTTTCCGCACCACTCTCCAGACTGTACAATGTCATCCGATTGAAAGATCTCCGAGACTGGAATCTTGGCGAAACCGATCAACTTTCCGTACGACATCATTTTGATAAGAATAGGTGGGATGGATAGTTGGACATCTTCTGCTAGTTCAAATGTCAAGGATCGCATTTGGAGAAGTAGGCGGAGCAGCTTGGCGTCGACTTCTTCGTCAGAGTAGTCCACACTGAACCTCTCCTTTTCGAAATGCTCACGGAGATTCGAGATCTTCTGCTTGCGAAACTCCAGCATTATCCGATCTAGGTCGTTGCTCATTGAGAACTTGAATTGTCTGGAAACAAAGAATCAATTGAAACGCGGGCATTACTAATGCCTACTTGAGAGCATTGCTGCCAGACTCGATCATCAGATCCAAAAAGTCCAGAGACTCGAATCCCATCGAAGCCACATGGTCGATAGCTCCGTTGCCGATGCGTCGAACTTCTCCGATCATTGTGTCAAGCATGTTAGTGATCTTCATCAGCAGATTACTCATCTCGATGCGGTCATCAATCTCTTCAAATGTTCCAGTGACCTCGGCGACTGGACGAAGATTTCCCCATGGCATAGCGAAGTACTTGCATCCGTCCCAGTTGGGTTCTGCCTGAAAGATGAAAAGTAAGAAGGGGTGAGCTTCTTTTCTGTCTAACCGGAAGAGTAGAACTATTGCAGAACTTGACATCTGCATTCTGACTTCCAGAAGCCCCAATTGAGACGAGAACGGAGATGGGATCAGAGGCGAACTGTGGGTTGATCATGTTCAGGGCACTCATGGAACAGAACGCGTTGTATTGATGCGTGTTGTTCTGGAAAAGAAACAGTTATGACGAGAAAACATGGTTCTCTTCTACCATGAATCTCTCGGCTTCCTTGATAGGAGAATGATCCAGATGCATGCAATGTGCTGCCGATTCTCCCATGTACTCCACACACTCAATCGCGAGGAACAACCGTCCAATGTATCTGCTTCCGTTTTCCGGTGTTCCCTTGTTGTTTTTGGAGAAGATACTGAAGCGGGTGACTCTTTCACAATCGAAAAAGTTCAGAAAAGCCGGTCCGAAACTCGGAAGGTATCCGGTCTCTCCTGGTTCGTAGATCTTGCGCATTGGAATGGTGGCTCTGCCGAGGAGTGACTTGGACTTTCCGCGTTTCGAAAACAACGAGAAAACAATCTCCGAAATGACAGTTGGCCATTGAATCGGAAGATACACTTCCTGCTGGAACTTCACACAAGCAACACTGGCATCATCCTCCAGATACGCTTCTCCCATGGTTGTCTCTGACTTGTGAGTTCCACATTGAACGACGACGTAGAACTTCTGTCGTTTCTTGATCTTCTTCTCGTTTATCATCTTCCGGATGAGTTCTTCCACAGAGAAGAAACGGATCTTGAGGGTGTAGTCACTGAGATGGGCTCCACTCCAGATCTGCTCTTTGCCATTGTCGTCGATCAACTGCGGTGGTGACTCATCGATACGGTAGACGGAAAGAGAGACTTTGAGGAATCCACAGTTCTCATACGCAAAGTCCTCGGTTTCTTCTTCTTCAGCACCAGGGAATCCAAGGGCAACCCATTTTCCAATGACAGAACGGTCTTCGGAATGGATCACTTCGGAGAGGTAACAGGAGAACTCGCCGATTGCTGACTCTCCAATTGGTGTTGACGGACCAGCTGGAAACCAAACCATTAGATGGAGTGTAAGAATCAACAACTAACTCTCAAGGTTAGAATCTTGGCTGCCAGTTTCTCGAGTGGTTGTTTCTTCATAGTGTACAGAATGTTCTGGCGCCATTTCGGAACTGCGTGTGTCACTGTGCGAGTAATTTTGGACTTGTCATCGAAGGTTGTACGGACACGGAGAGAACCTGTCGTCACATCCTTTGCTTCGATAACTCGAACCAGAATGTTCCACGTGGCCGGTTTGTCACTGTCTTTCACTTTGCGCTTCCCGAAGTTCTTCCCGTCATCCGGCATCATCTCGATGTCCGAGTCGTCTTCCGACACTTCCGTGTTCTCTGCTGACGTGTCTGTCTTCTTGACAGTGGTATCTGCATCCGAATCGTCTGAGCCTTCATTCGCTGTCTTCTCTGGACCGGATTCCTGGAAACAGAGGATTCAAACTCTAGAACACTACAGAATATTAGCTCACCCCCTGGCCGACTCCTTTCCGCGTAGTTTGTGTTTGACTTTATTCAGTTTGTCCCTGACAGGCATCTTGACTCAAAATAGACGGGGAACAGAGCAACGTTACGGGAAGAATGGTGAGTTGGAGGTATTTACGTAGAAAACATGGGGAGAACATCACGTGAAACCCTGACTTCACGTTCTCTTTTTCGCCTATCAGTTTTCGCGAGTTTCTGCTTCACGTACTACGTGGCCGGTCTCTCCGTATTCCACTGAACTCTGAACACGTGTTCACTTTGAATCAATCGACAATCGTCGTCGCGATCAGTTCAAGATAAAACGAACATCGGAGAATTCAAAGATGGAAGTCGAGCAGGTAAACAAGCAACCATGACGCCGCCGCACTGCAATCAATGACTGTTTCAGAGCAAGAATTACGACTTGATCGAACGCGGCCTCACTGCCAGTGACGAGGCGATCGCTGTGCTCAACAACGCCGACGACTCCCGCCGCCAGACTTCTGTCGAGCTCCGCGACATGCAGATCTCGCTTCGTGAGGAGTTCGAGCGGGTATGTGTTTGTGTCTATCGAAGATTACGGGAAGTTTCAGACGCGCCTTCTGATGCACGAGTTCGACAAACAAATGGGTCACGAGACCAAGGAGGGAGCGAACTGGCTGGATCGCAAGATGGAGAGAGCCAAAGCGGCTGCGGATCAGGCGGTTTGTACATAATGTTCGAGACAGGACGGAACGTTTTTCTTCAGATCTCTTCGGTGCTGATGGTCAAGGATGTGCAGACGCTGGAAAAGAAGGTCGACGTGCTGTGGGAGTCTGTGCACGAGCTCGGCAAGGCCTTCACCGACTACGAGAAGCAGGTCGACATGAAAGATCTGGTGGATCAGGTCACCGAAATGGTCTACCGTACCGAGAAGAAGGAGCAAGAAGTGCTCGGTGGCAAGATGCCCGATGAGGAGACGGTTAGTTGGCAGAAGATGTGAGCAAACAGAAATCCGATGTTCCAGATCGAGAAAGCATTCCGTGGAGCCATGGAATGCCTGTACGGACTGCAAAGCACTGACCCGAAACTGCAGATGGAGGCCAAGCAGCTGGCGGATGACCTGCGCATTTTCCGCAACGCCGCCGCTAACAAGGTATACAATCATCTCTTAGGTTACAATGCCTACAGTCACTTTTCAGAACTTCCAGTCTATGGTCTCGAAGTCTGGCAGCACCTCCCAGTCCCAGGCCTCCGCTTCGGGATCTTCCGAATTCGCCCTCAGCTCGGCCACCTTCTCCGGCGACTCTTCCCTCTTCAATCCCCTCATTCCCATTGAGAGCTGCGCCGCATTCCGCCCAGAGGGCGAATTGAATTTTTGATTGATTTTTATAAATGTTTTTATAATAAAAAGAGAGTTTGTATTCAAAATATAGCAAAAACAGATCATAAAACACAGAATTAACCAATCAATAGCTCTACTTGGCCTTCTTCTTCGGTGGTCTGCCCTTCTTTCCGCCCTTCTTCGCCTTTTTCTTCGCCGCCGTCACACATTTCACCGAGCTGGAGACACTAAAGAACGAGTCGATGCGTCCTTGAGTTCCGGCGTTGCGGCTCTTCGTGATCTTTCCGAGAGAGGCGCGGATGCGTTCCTCGCTGCAAATATTATAGTCCATTTCGCAGTTGAACCCATGACTCACTTGAAGTTCTTCTCTTCGCACATGAAAGCAACTATTCCGTCGACATCTGGATCCTTCCAAGTCAGCTCGATTTCCTCGCTTTTGGTGACTTCTGGCTCCCGGAACAGCTCACGAGCTCGCTGGAATGGCCAACCTTCCGGTGGTGGGTATTTCTGAAAATGAAAAGTAGAATGGGAATCCAGAGTTCGACTCACCTTCTGATCGATGTTCTCCAGAATCGTCTCAATGTTCTTGTACTGTTTGATGAGCTCCACCGCCTTCTTCGGTCCGACACCTCTGATAGTTCCGCAGTAATCACATCCGAGCAGGATGCACAGATCGATGAACTCCTCCTCAGTAAGTTTCATCTCCTCGAGAACTTTCGGCAAATGGAACTCCTTGACTGGAAGTTTCTTGGATTCTGGAGCTAGCATGTGACGGAGAAGAATGGTTGAGCCAAAGGTCAGGGCGTCCATATCCTCGGTGACAGTTCCGAAGACCTTCCCGGCCTTGACGAGTTGAGCACATTGAGCTTCAGCCTCACATGGAGCTTCGACGAATGGAACACCCATCAGACCTAGCAGTCGCTTCGCCTCGTCGTTCTGCTGCTTTGTCACTTTCACCAGCCGTCTCTCGAACTTGTCCACCTCCTTCTAATTTCCTTTCTCCTTCGCTTCCGTCAACGCCTTCTCCGCTTCAGCACGTCTCTCGGCTCTCTTCTCGAGCTCTCCACCTTTCATGTCTGGAGGCTTCCCGTCGAACACGTAGACTGGCTTGATGCCGGTGTTGATCATTCGGTTGGTTCGATTGAACATTCCCATCAGATGAGAAGTGGTTTCTCCGTCTTCACTGGTCAGTTGCGCACCGTCTTGACGAACAGCGATCAGGAATTGGTAGAGGCACATGGAAGCGTCGATAGCGACCTGAAAATGGTTTTAACAGTGTCTTCTAAATGATTTTCACCGAAAACATCATAAATGGAACGAGAACACTCACTTTTCTCCCGAAAAACGCCTTGAATTCGTTGAGCTTGACAGCCGGCGGCGCATTGTCTGCAATCACCTGGGAGAGTCCTTTAATTCCCATGGCGGTGGTTTTTCGGACGGTTAGTAGTTGTAAATATCTGCAAATCAAGAGTTTACAGGGAATTTCGACAACTGGGAGAAAAGTGAGAAATTCAAGTCGAGAATCGAGAGAGAAATGTGTCGAAATCTTTCCGATTCAAATGCGCGAAATGTTCGCGCCTGATTCAATGGAGCGCATCTGCATTGAATAATTTTTTTGAAAAAAAAAATTAATTTCAGGTTCTCAAAAATCCATCGAAATCATTGTTTTCCTTTGATACTGAATGGAAAAATCAAAATTTATCAGTCCAGATTATCAATTATCAACAAAAAGTATCAAAAATCAAACAAAAAAACAGAGATCCATGTCAAAACTCGTCGCCGTCCATATTATCATCACTTCCACCTTCTCCGTATCCTTCCCCATTGTCAAAATAGTTGGAGATGTAGTCGTTGTCTTCTTCGGTGTTGTCGTCGTCGGATAGTGGATTCTCTTCCTCCTCTGCTGCTGACTTTTCACTTCCCGTGTCGTTCTGAAAGAATTGTATGTTTACGAGGATCTCTAGATGAGCTTACCTCCTCGTCCGGTTTCTCCTCTCCATCCTCGTCCTTCTCCTGTCCCTTTTTTTCCTCCAACTTCTTCAACTTCTCCTTGATCACTGAATCATCAGCTCCAATCTTCCGACGCTTCGCCTCCGGATCCTTGACTGACTTCGATGATCGTCGCCAAGACAATTCAGCTGGCAGTTGAGTCATATCCAGTTCCAATTTCTCTCGTTTCACCACTGAATACTTGTCGAGATACCGTTTGATGTCGTCTTGTTTGTCGGCTTCGATGAAGAACTGCGAGTCACGCATTCGCTGGGTCAGCTCCACTTTCAGACGGGACACGTACAACATGTCGGTTGTCATTTCCAGTGGGACCGGGTCTCGTTGCACTTTCTGGAAGACATGTAGTTGGTGATATTGTGATAGAGAGCCATTTCTCTGAATACAGTTGCAATACTCAATCTTTCAAATACTCACCGGATACAATGCGGGCGGTTCAATCTTCTGCTGCGACATCATCTTCGCCATGTCGTATCTGGCGATTCCGAGTGCGTTCGCAACACTTCGCATCGTCGTCGACGATCCGCCACCACCTCCACGTCCTTTTCCGCTCATCTGACACTCTGAATCCGTTGGTAACACTTGATAAAAGCATAGTGATCAAAAAGGTATCAAACTAACGCTATCTACTCGAATGAAGATTCCGATGTCAGTAAGAAAGATATCTACTGGAATGAAGATTCCGATGTCAGTAAGTGTCGGAACTCCTCAGAGTATCGACTTTGACTCATACGAGCCATTCCCGGAATGCTCCGCGTTCAATTCTCTGCTGAGCGCAGACAATTCCACGGACGTCATTAGTTCGACGAAGGGGCGGCGACGAGCTGAAAAAAGTTTTAACTCCAGTGGGATGTCTTTTCTATTCTTATCCTTCACATTGTACTTCAATCCTGGTTCCAATGGCAACATGTTCTGGTTCTTCTCTTCGAACAACTCAAAACACGCCAACACTGCTCCTCTAGTTCTTCCTTTCGGGAATCGAAGCGGGAACCAATGCGGTGCACCACGAGAGTCATTCTCCGAGCAGACGACAGAAGGAGTGGTCTCGAAGCGTCCCAAGTTGGCTTCCTCGTTGTTGGCGCACTCTCCAACAACCTCGACGGAGATGACTGGTGGGTACTTCATGATGTCTCGAGTTCCTCCGGCAATCAGGATCGACCGCTGCCATTTTCCAGTTTCCACTTGATACTCGTAGAGACGAAGGCTGGGAGATTCCAAGAAGGGACTGAAAAGTTATCACTGTGTTGTTGAAAGTTAGTGGAAACTGACTCCTCGCTCTCCACTTCCTTGATGTATCTTCGTCTTTTGATTTTGTCAGGTTTATCCTCTATGTCATGATACGTTCCTCCTTTCTTTGTAGTATACTGAAAGTTGTAATTGGAATGAAGTTGTCTTCAGAAGGCCTCACCTCCCAATTCTCATCACCCAGAGTGCCACGGAAGTGCTCAAAGTCCTCCAACTCCTTGTTGTACGCTTCCAACTTTTTCAATCTCTTGATACATCTGCTCCGGAACTTGTGATGATCCTGACTCGTCCGATCAGTGGCCTTTCCATCTCCAAAGAAGATCCCATTGAACGAGTAAGTCCATCCCTCCTCATCTCCATTATTCCGGAACTTATCCTGTCTCCACGAAGTCACTTTCCATCCCTGGGCTGCTCTATCAAAGTCCTGTTCTTTGAGTTCGCATCCGTAGTAGTCCGTGTACTTTATATGCTTCCACTTGCCGTCCGAATCCTTCTCCTGAACTTCAAACGCCTTGTCGTGCATTGTTTGGTAACCGAGTCTAGGAACGAATATTGCATGCGTGTTCATGACAATCCAGTGACCCATTGGCTTCCATCCTTCCAACACTTCCGGAGCTCCTTTTACTTTCTTCCCCTCTCCATTCACAAACGCTTTGTCTTTTTCCTCCCATTTCCGGGTTATTCCTTTGGTTTGAACTTCATATGCTTCCATAAAGTGACGAACTTCCGCTGGCTGCACGTGATCCGTCCATTTGGCGAGATGCTCGCTTCTTCCGAACCACATCTTTGCATGGAGCACGGCGACGAACTCCCGTTTTCGATTTCTTCGATTCCAGATACCTACACGAATGAACATTCCGATGTCACAACCAGATATCT
>LR537735.1:69341-105584 GCA_900883565.2 Caenorhabditis panamensis | reverse complement strand
AGATCGGATCCGAGCATCTGGCACCCATTCCTTGTAAGGGCTTCTAAAAACTGTTTCTCGAGCTTTCTATTCCTCCTTGACATGTTCTCCATCCTCGTCTTCATCTCTTGCTTCATCTCCACTGCACAAAAGATGATGATTGCGTATTGAGATCCTATTATGAAACTTCCCGCTGATAGAAAAACAACATTTCCAAGTCGAATGTGGCCAAATTCATCATACGCCACTGCCAACACCCTGGGTACATCTTTTATATCTCGAAGGTAGACACTTGTCATTTCCTCCCGCATGTATTCATCGGAATAGTCATCACTATGCAAGCAAAACAACACAAAGCAGCCATACACCACACCAGTCCCCAGGAAGTATACAACCCAGAAAATCTGCTTCCAACCTTGAAAACTGTCTTTCAATGGGTGTTGGATCAGTGTGAAATAGCGAAACAGAAATTGAATCGCTATAAAAACAATCTGTGCAACGTAGCAACCAG
This sequence comes from Caenorhabditis panamensis, assembly GCA_900883565.2. NCBI lineage: Eukaryota > Metazoa > Nematoda > Chromadorea > Rhabditida > Rhabditidae > Caenorhabditis > Caenorhabditis panamensis. The sequence goes on along the minus strand of LR537735.1, from coordinate 105,094 downwards.
AATACACCGTGATACTGATCCTCAAGAACGTTTGAGAGTAGATAGGGTTTTGGTTCAAACTGAAGTACACAAGACCGCCATTGAAGTTGTGAATGCAAGGCTGTACAATGATTTCCATGATTGAGAATACAATGCAAGTGATTGCAAATGTTACAAGCATTTTTCGATAGGTTCCTGTGATCACACGGGTGTAGGATAGGGTGATACTGATGAAGGTGAGGTTTATGATGAATGTGAGGCAGAATCCGAGTTTGGTGAGGGTTGAGGAGAGTTCGAAGAAGCGGGACATAATCAAGGGGAATGAAACAAAACAAGAAAAACGTTAGACAGATGTACAGATCTAGAGATGGAGAGATGGACCGGAACTGCATCACGCGTATCACAATCACATGATTCAACTCGAAGTTTCCATTTTTGAGTCTCTCTCCCTCCACTTGATGCTTTTCAGATCCTTGTACAATGCTAAAACATGGAACCTTGGATTCCATCACCCCTTTTACCTACCAGTCAAACTATACCGATACTCCTTGATGATAACCATTGTTGCCATTGTATCCAAAGGAGGATAAAAGCTACATAGAACAAACATCAGCCCGGTTTCCTGATTGATCTTTAGGTCTAGAAGAGGGATTCCAAGGACAAAACCAACTGGAACTGTTAGCAAGACAGTTGGAAGGAGGATCTGGATCACTAGGGCTTTGAGAAATTGCTTTTCAAGCCTTCGATTCCGATTTGACAAGTTCCGCAACTTATTCGTCATTGCATTCTGCATCTCCAAAGTGCAAAAGATGATGATAGCGTATTGAGAACCAATCATGAAAGTCCCGACAGAAAGGAAGATCACATTTCCAACACGGATGTTTCCAATTTGGTCATACGCTATTGCCATGACTCTTGGGACAAGTTTTATGTCTCTCATATAGGAAATTCTCATTTCCTCGCGCATGTATTCATCGGAATAGTCATCGCTTTCGAGACAGAACCAGACAAAGGAAGCATAGATTACACCGGAGCCAAGGAAGTAAAGGATCCAGATTAGTTGCTTCCAGCCAACAAAACTGTTCAGCAAAGCATGATCCGTTACTGTAAAATAACGGAATAAAAACTGTATAGCGATAAAGGAAATTTGCGCTATATAGCAACCAGAATACACCATCAGAGTCATTCTGAGAAACACCTGGGAGAACCATTGGCTCTCGTTCAAACTGAAGTACACCAAGCCCCCATTGTAGTTGTGAATGTAAGGCTGGGAGATGTTTTCCAGTCCTGTGAAGACGATGCAAATGATGGCGAAGAGTACAAGCATTTTCCGATAGGTTCCTGTGATCACACGGGTGTAGGATAGGGTGAGACTGATGAAGGTTAGGTTTATGATGAATGTGAGGCAGAATCCGAGTTTGGTGAGGGTGGAGGAGAACTCGAAGAAGCGGGACATGTTTGATAGAATGAAGTTGTATGTGAATGTATCTAGAACTAGAATCTTGTTCTTGTGATTGAGAGAGATGGGAAAAACAGAAACAGGAAACGTGTCATTGATGAGGTTTATTCTTTGGTAAGAACGCTATATTATGATCAAACGACAATGATTATAGTTCCTGAAGTTAACTAGATTCCACCATACTTATCACAGTCCCCGTTCTCGACTCCTTTTCCTTGATTGCAATGCTGTTCACATCCTTCATCATAGCTGGAAACCCCTTCCTTTTTAGAATCTCCGAACCCTCTAAACATACCTTTCAAACTATACCGATACTCATTGATAATCGTCATCGTCGCAATACTATCCAGAGGTGGATACAAACTGTACAACGCATAGATTACCCCGGTTTGAAGGCGGATCTTCAAGTCCAAAAGCGGGAGAAGGAGCACGATTCCAATAGGAACTGTAAGAAGAACAGTTGGAAGGATGATTTGGACTGTAAGGGCTCTGAAGAATTGCATCTCGAGTTTCCGGTTTCGAGTTGACAAGTTGGCGAGGTTGGTTTTCATGGACTTTTGCATTTGCACAGTGCAAAAGATGATTATTGCGTATTGGCAGCTCTAAAAAGGAAGCTAGAAACTTTCTCGAGGTCTCAGCTTACGATAATCAAGGATCCAATTGATAAGAAAACCACAATCCTCCATCGAACCTTGCCATTCTTCTCATACGCTACCCCGGGGACTCTAGGGACGTCTTTGATGTCTCTAAAGTATTCCAACTCCATTTCCTTTCGCATATACTCATCGGAGTAGTCATCAACCTTTAGGCAAACTATAACAAGAAATCCGTACAGGAAACCCAAGCCGAAGAAGTATAACGCCCAGAAAACCTGATTCCGGTTTTGGAAGCTTTCTCCAAATGGGTGCTGTATCAGGGTTAGATAGCGGAATAGGAATTGGATAGCGATGAAGACGATTTGGGCGATATAGCAAGCAGAATACACCACTAGACTGATTCGGAGAAACTCTTGGGAGAAGATTGGGTTATCGTTTAGACTGAAGTACAGTAATCCTCCATTGTAGTTATGAATAGAAGGCTGGGCGATGATTTCAATGCCGGCGAAGATAATGCAAGTTGCGGCGAAGATTACTAGCATCTTACGGTAGGTCCCTGTGATAACTTTGGTGTAGGAGATGGTCAAGGTGATGAATAGCAAGTTGACAATGAAAGTTGCACAGAATCCGAATTTGGTGCAGATTGCGGAGATTTCGAAGAAGCGGGCCATCTTTCAGAGACAAAGCTGTATACTGTTTTGAAGACAAGTAAGGGTTATATAGTCAACATTGAGACCATGTAGACTCCGGATATTAACCGGAAGTATCACGGGGTTGTACAGCTGCTATACTACTGTTAGTTTCTGATTAGATGGCAGTTCAAACAATGTGAAAAACAATGTTATCAGTTGACTGAATCACAGGGGAAATGGGCAGATTTTGCACTTGGCAGAGGCAGAAGTCTAGGGGCACTGGAGCGGAACTTGGTTTTTGAGGTTTTGGTGAGATGAAGATGACTAACTTTTGCCGAGTTCTAGCTATCACTAGGAGCGCTTATCTCAGACATTCTCATTGTCAGTGTGTTTCCAGAGCTTTGTTCCGGCTTCAGGGTTCTTTGAATGCCAAAATCCTTCCAGAAATCTAAACCACACAGTTACAGTAACCCAATTTAGATAACCAACCTCCCAAACAACTCCTGTACTCCTTGATAATTACCATAGTTGCAATGCTATCTAGCGGGGGATACAAACTGTACATTGCAAAGATCACTCCGGATTGAAAGCTGATTTTGAGATCCAGAAGAGGTAACAGGAGCACTGAGCCAATTGGGATGGTTATGAGGAAAGTTGGAAGGAGGATCTGGACTGTGAGGGCTTTGAAAAACTGCCGTTCTAACTTTCGATTTCTTGTGGACATTTTGTTTAGTTGGGTCTTCATGGCTTTTCTCATTTTCAAGGCGCAGAATATAATGATAGCGTATTGGGAGTCAAAGATGAGGAGCTCTGAGCAAAAGTACCCTATGATCTTCCACCGAATGTTTCCTTCCTCGTCATAGGGAACTTCCATGAGCCTTGGGATCTCGGAGATGTTTTTGCCATAGACTTTGAACATCTCTTTTTGAAGATATTGGTCGGAATATTCATCAGGCCAAATGGCTATGTAAATGATGAACCCGTAAACTGTTCCTATCCCAAAGAAGTATAACATCCAAAATATCTTGAGTCTCCCATGAAAACTCTTTTCCATTGGGTGCTGAATCAAGGTGACATAACGAAAGAGGAACTGGATAGCGATGAAGACCAATTGCGCCACGTAGCAACTCGCGTAAACAATAAGAGCAACAGTTTGAAACTCCAGAGACAACCAGGTAGAACTGTTCAAGCTAAAATACACAGCACCACCGTTAAAATTGTGGAGGGAAGGTTGAACAATGGTTTCAAAGGCGGAGAAGAGAATGCAAGTTGTGGCAAAGATCACTAGCATCTTACGGTAGGTTCCTGCGATGTTTTTGGCGTAAAAGATCGTTAGGGTGATGAAGAAGGCGTTAGTGATGAAAGTGGCCAGGAATCCGATCTTGATACAGATAGCAGAGAGCTCGTAGAGCTGCATGATACGGGGTAGAAATGAGTGGAAATAAACCGAGAAGTAATGCAATTTGATAGACAGGAAATTGGAAGGAAGATCAAGTGATAACATGAAGACACAGTTTTCGTAGTATGATGTTCAGTTAGCTCAACTCCACGGTGTTCCCTGTCACTGATTTCCTTCTCTTCAAACTTCCATCTCCAATACCCAATGTCTTCAGGAACTCTGAAAATCTATGTACATCAAAGCCCCAAACCCCTAGACGCACTATACCTTTGATAGAACACTTGTACTCACTAACAATCACCATTGTCGCAATACTGTCTAGCGGGGGATACAAACTGTACATGGCGAAGATCACACCAGATTGGAAACTGATCTTGATGTCCAAAAGAGGGAGTAGGAGCACTGAGCCAATCGGAAGCGTCAATAGGAAAGTTGGCAGGAGGATTTGGACCAAAAGGGCTTTGAGGAATTGGGTCTCAAGTTTCCGGTTCCTTTTGGAGAAGTTGCGCAGCTCGGTTTTCATAGCTTTTCGCATTTTCAAGGCGCAGAATATGATAATGGCGTATTGAGAGTCGAGGATTATGAATTCCGAGCAGAAATAGATAATAACCTTCCAACGAAGTCCTCCTTTACTGTCATAGGGGACTTCTAACACTCTAGGTGTCTCTTTGATGTCTCTGTTATACACTGTGAGGATTTCCTCTTTGAAATAGGTGTCAGAATAGTCATCAGCCCCCAAACAATTGTAAACAATGGTCCCATAAGCCATTCCCATCCCCAGAAAATAGAAGATCCAGATAACCTGCAACCATCCTTGGAAGCTCTTCCTTATCGGATGCCCAATGAGGGTTACATATCGAAAAAGGAACTGTATCGCTATAAAAACCAGTTGAGAAGCATAACACGCAGACCAGACAATAATAGCGATGGTTTGAAACTTTTGAGAGATCACTGAAGAGCTGTTCAAGCTAAAATAGATCATTCCGCCGTTGAAATTGTGGATGGAAGGTTGGGAGATAACTTCTAGGGCAGAGAATACAATGCAGGTGGTGGCGAAGGTTGCAAGCATTTTTCGGTAGGTTCCTGTGATCTTCTTGGTGTAGAAGATGGTGAGGGTTAGGAAGAATGCGTTAGTGATGAAGGTGGTACAGAATCCGATCTTCATGATGATAGCGGAGATCTCGTAGAGCTTCATTGTTAACTGATGAAAAGAGTTGTGTTTTATGAATGTTTTTGATGAAAACACCGGAAATTGACAAGAAACAGTCACAAGGCAAAGGAGACCAAGTTGAACAACAATGTGATGATTGGATTCTTGAGTTTTTTTTGTATTTTTGTGTTTTCATAGTGTTCGAAATCTCAAAAGAGGTCTTAGAAGTTGTTCTCACTATTTTCATGTACTGAACTAATCAAATTATCAAAACACACAATCAATCGTTCCCATTTCCAGTTTGAGAGGTAGAAACATTTGTTGACTGATCAAAAGCAAAAGTTCCAAGATCTTTGAGCAATCCTAAACTTGCTAAAATCAAAATTTGGCTCTTTCAAATTACTCACTTCTCACACAACACTTGTACTCCTTCACTATAACCATTGTCGCTATGCTGTCCAATGGGGGATACAAACTGTACAAGGCGTAGATGATTCCGGATTGAAAACTGATCTTGATATCCAAAAGAGGTAGTAGGAGCACTGAGCCAATGGGGATTGTGATTAGAAAAGTTGGAAGAATGATTTGGATGATAAGGGCTTTGAAAAATTGCTGTTCCAGTTTTTGGTTCCTTGAGGACATTCTGGATAGCTTGGTTTGTATGGCGTTTTGCATTTTTATAGAGCAGAAGATTATGATGAGGTATTGAGAGCTCTAAAAACAGAATCCCGGGAGTCTTGACGCCCACACGAATCTCGAAAACCTACAATTCCCAGGAACGCTAAGCAGAAAAACGTCACAGTACTCCAGCGCACTCTGCCATTCTCGTAAGCCACTGCTAAAATCCTTGGGGTGTCTTTGATGTCCCGTTCGTATATTTTTAGAAGCTCTTCTTGTAAATAGGTATCAGAATAGTTATCTTGTGGAAGGCAGAAAGAGGTGAACAGTCCATAAAACACTCCAGAAAAGATGTAGTACAGAATCCAGAAAAGCTGTTTTGGGCCATGGAAACTTTTCCGGTATGGGTGCTGGATTAGGATGAAGTACCGGAATAGGAATTGAATAGCGATAAAGACTAATTGGGCAAAGTAACAGGACGCATAGACCAGTAGCCCAATGTACAGAAAATCTTTAGAAAATAGCGAGCCTTCTGCTAAGCTAAAATACCCAGCTGATCCATTGAAATTGTGAATGCAAGGTTGCACAATGACTTCTAGAGTAGATACAAGGACACAACTTGCTGCGAAGAACACTAGCATCTTTTTATAGGTCCCTGTTATCACGGAAGTATAGAAAAGAGTGAGATTGATGAAGATAAGATTGACAATCACAGTGGCGCAAAAGCCAAGTTTGATGAGGATTGCGTTGAGCTCATAGAACTTGAGCATACTTCTCGTACTGAAGAATGAAGGCTAACTGGGTCTGTTGTGTCCTATACTACAGTTCCCAAGAGGTTCAACGTAAGGAAGTTTTCATTGAATCTGATGTCGACAACAAAAATTCATCAAAAAGCATTAAACTTGATATGGAAACCCAACCCAGGCACAGTATTGTTCGTCTTGAAAACTAGGAACATTCGATTTCCTGTTGTCAGACTAACAGACATCAACGTTGCTGGATTCACGTCTCCACGAAGGGAACCCATTGACGGACTGTCCGCAGAATCTCCATCATACATGAACAGCACATCAGAGCCAGATGAGAAAACGACAATGTTCGGTCGGATCCGTGAAACGCCAACGGTAACGAGAGAATAAGTGCAGGTGAGATGGTTGCCGTAAGTGTTGGGATAATTTGGAGAAGTTATGGTTGCAGGAACCATGAGCGTCGTGTTGCACGGATCAGATGGAAACGGCGCAACAGTGACTGGAGCTACAGATGGAGCAGGTCGACCACCAGCTGGTCTTTTGCAAAGAAACGATGTTGGCTGCTCACAATTGTGAGTAGAGAAAAAACCGGGGTAATTGAAACCAAGGCATCCGTTTGGTTGATCGGAGACGAAGTTGCTATAGTCCCAAGGAGTCCCATCTGTCCAGTAAAACGAGTTGGGTCCGGTTTGAACACCTCCAATAGTTTCGGAGTAGTCATAGAAGGGCCAGCCACTGAACAATTGTCTTAGAAAACGCAGTTCTCCAGAAGAGTGAATAGAAGCTAAGTTTGCACCTTGAGCTGCACAAAACTCTTGGGCCTGTTTGTACGGAAGGATCACTAGAGTAGTGGTATTGGAGGATGGAATGTAGCAGTAGCCATTGTAGTTGTATTGGCAGGAATCTTCAAAAGTAGTAGGCACCTCACATACAAACGGCATAAGATCGTCTGTGCAATTGGTGCTATACCACTTTTTTGCAGTGCCACCTGTTGTTGAGTAGTAGACACAGTTCCCGATGTCAATGTATGGGAAGCCTTTTGCAAAATTGTTGTAGACATTTGCAGATACCATTTGATCGTCCCAAACACAAGATCCTGCTTCATTTCCAACACAATAAAGTCCTATCCAGAACCGACGAACCAGGTTTGCGATGAATGAAGCCAAGGCGGTGTTTTCCTGAAAGAGATGTGATGATTCCAAACACTCCCTGGGACTCACCGCATCATCTTTGATCACTGCTAGACTTCCCCCAAACAAACTGCATGTTACCTCTGCTCCCTGATATGTCGAGTCGTTGGTGAACAGTTTCAAACATTTGTTGTCGACTAGAGTGAAGTTGTTGGTGCAGTACGGAGTTTGATCGGTGAACACAAAAGGTATCACAAGTGCCAAGAGGAAGAGACGCCGCATTCAAAAAAGAGGCCTGCAATTTGTTATCAGAACATAAAATCGGGCAAAAGATCAGGTAATATTGGTCAACACCATCAAATGAATCGGAATGACAAAGCTTTGTATCAGTAACGTTCTTCATGGATCAAACAAAAGAGAAAAACTTGGCATGGAAGCCCAAATTTGAAACCCAGTCGATACCCTGAAACACTATAAACAAACGGTTTCCGGTGGATTTCAATGGATATGGTGTACTGATATAATTAGTCACAGACAGTATCAAAGGGCTGTTCTCCGAGTCACCATCATAAACCATCAACTTGTCTTGTGTCCATTCAGTTGTGAACGAGGGGAAAGTGAGATAGATTTGAGATACACCGACTGTAGCCAGGGAATACGTGCAGGTGATATTGCCCTTGTAGCTGTCAGGGTAATTCGGAGAAGTGATGCCTCCCGGGGCAAACAGAATGCTGGTGTTGCAGGTGGCTGGGAATGGTGCAACTGTCACAGGAGCGATTGAAGGTGCGTTTTGGACTCCTGCGGGTCGTTTGCATACAAATGTAGTAAACTGTTCACAATTGTAAGTTGTCCAATAGTCGTAAGGAAAGAATTGAACGCAACCAACTGCTTGATCAGTGACCACATAGTTGAAATCCCAAGGCGATCCGTCGATCCATTGGTATCCCGATGCAGAGAGAGTACCTCCAAGTGCGTTGATCTGCGACATTGGAGCCCAAGGTGCCAAGATTGGTATGAGGAAGCGTATCTCGCCCGGAGAATGTATAGAAGCCAAGTTCGCTCCATGCTGCTGGCAGAACTCTTGCGCTTTTGCAAACGGAAGGCGTAAGGTAGCGTTGAAATCTTGAGACAGTAGATAGCAGTTCCCGTTGTAGTTGTACTTGCAAGAGTCTCAAAAATGCATTTGAAGCAAGGTACGGAATGAAGTAAGTCCCCACCTTCAAAAGTAGTCGGTATCTCACACACATATGGGTTCAAGTCATCTATACAGTCCGTGCTGTACCACTTCCCTGCCGATGAACCTGTCGTGGAGTAATAGACGCAGTTCCCGATATCAACGTAAGGAAAGCCATTGGCAAAGCTGCTGTAGGAAGCAGTGGATCCATCATCCCATAAACAGCTGGTTAGATCATTCTCAACACAGTACACCCCCATCCAGAACCGACTGACCGCATTGCCAACGAAGGAAGCGATTGCTCTGTTGTCAATGGCATTCTTACTGAGCGCAAGAGACCCACCAAAAGATCCACAAACAGATTCCGCTGACTTGTAACTCGATTCCTTTGTGTACAGTTTCAAGCACTTGTTGTTGTTGACTAGAGTGAATCCATTGGTACAGATGACATTCGGAGCAGCGAGAACGTGTGATATGGAAACAACGGCGAGGAGAAGACGCAACATTTCGGGAATGAATGAGCGAACAAACTCTCTTCTCTAATCAGGGAATGTGGGTGGTAACGACACATATAAGAGTTTACGATCTAATGTAACAAAAAGTCAACAAGGTTTCTGTATCTCTGACGTAAACGGAACCATCTGATTTACATTTGTAGCGTTCACAATAGTTTCCCGATGCGTTCAACTTTATTACACTACAAGTTGATATCGATTAGACAACATAATTAAACTTTATATGGAATCCCAAATCGGTTCCACTGCTGTCTGTCTTGAAAACCAGTGTCATTCGATTGCTAGTGGACTCCGTAAAGTAATACGTTTCCGAACCAGGGGTCAAGAATCCATATATGGCTCCACGTAGCGGACTTTCTTCGGAGTCACCGTCGTAAACATACAGCTTATCGTTGGTTTGAGTTATGAATACAATATACTTCAGTTTTATTCTTGCTGTTCCAACCGTTGCCAACAAGTATCTGCAGGTGACGTCGTTGTCGTAGTTGTTTGGATAATTTGGAGAAGTTATTTCTCCAGGAGCCAGAAGAACAGAAGTGTTGCATGAAGGGGAATTTGTGGGAAACGGGGCAACAGTGACAGGGACTGGATGTGGGGCAGGAGAGCCTCCGGCTGGTCGTTTGCAAAGAAACAGTGACGGTTCTTCACAATTTACCGTAGTCCAAAAAAAGAAAGGGTTGGCGTTAAAGTTAATCCTTAGGCAGCCAATAGCTTGTTCAGATCTGAAATAGCTGTAGTCCCATGGCGTTCCGTCCGTCCAGTAGAAGGAGGTTTCGGAGCTCTTGACCCCGCCGATCGTAACAGGAACCATTGAATGTCTCAGAAACATTAAAATGAAACGCATCTCGCCTGCTGAATGAATCGAAGCCAAATTTGCCCCGCGGAGCTCACAATACTCTTGAGCACGATTGTAGGGAAGCATCATGGTTGTATTGATACCATCCGATTGGAAATAGCAATGCCCGTTGTAGTTGTATTTGCAAGTATCTGCGAAACGAACAGCTTAGCAACGAGTATTATCCCTAACCTTCGAACGTTGTCGGTATCTCACACACATAGGGATGCATGTCTTCCATACAGTCCGTGCTGTACCACTTTCCCGCCGAAGAACCTGTCGTTGAGAAATAGACACAGTTCCCGATGTACTCGTACGGGAAACCATTGGCAAAGTTGTTATAGGAAGAAGTTGAATGATCATCCCAAAAACAGCTAGTTGGATCATTTCCAGTGCAGTACACTCCCATCCAGAACCGACTGACAGTGTTGCCAACAAAGGAAGCGATTGCTCTGTTGTCCTGGAACTACTTCTATGATTTCGAGCTTCAGAATCACCTTACAATAGCATTCTTACTGAGCGCAAGAGATCCACCATAAGATACACAAGTCGATTCAGCTGATTTGTAGCTAGTCTCATTCGTGTAAAGTTTCAGGCACTTGTTGTTGTTGACTAGGGTGAATCCATTGGTACAGATGACATTCGGAGCAGCGAGAACATGTGATATGCAAACAACGGCGAGGAAAAGGCGCAACATTTCGAGAATGAATGGGCGAACAAACTCTATTTTCTAATCAGGGAATGCGGGTGATAACGACACATACAACATTTTACGATCTAACAAAAAGTCAACAATGTTACTGTATCTCTGACGTAAACGGAACCAATTGAGTCGAATTTCTAGCGCGTATAAAGGTTTTCGATGCATTCAACTTTATTAAACTACGAGTTGATATCTATACGAGAAAATAATCAAACTTTATATGGAATCCCAAATCGGTTCCACTGTTGTCTGTCTTGAACACCAGAGTCATTCGATTGCTAGTGGAAACCGTTGAGTACATCGATGCCAGATTAGGGGACAAGTTTCCATATATGGTTCCACGTAGCGGACTTCCTTCAGAGTCACCGTCGTAAATATACAGTTTATCGTCGGTTTGAGTAATGAACGCAATAATGTTCAGATTTATTCTCGCTGATCCAACTGTTGCCAACAAGTATCTGCAGGTGATGTTGTTGTCGTAGTTGTTTGGATAATTCGGAGAAGTTATTTCTCCAGGAGCCAGAAGAACAGAAGTGTTGCATGACGGGGAATTCGTGGGAAATGGAGCAACGGTGACTGGAACCGGATGTGGAGCAGGAGAGCCTCCGGCTGGTCGTTTGCAAAGAAATAGTGACGGTTCTTCACAATTTGTCGTGGTCCAAAAAAAGGAAGGGTTGCCGTTAAAGCTTAAACAGCCAACAGCTTGTTCAGAGTTGAAATAGCTGTAGTCCCAAGGAGTTCCGTCCGTCCAGTAGAAGAAGGTTTCGGAGCTCTTGACCCCTCCAATCGTAATTGGTTGCATTGACTGTCCCAGAAACATTGTAACGAAACGCAATTCGCCTGCTGAATGAATCGAAGCCAAATTTGCACCGCGGAGCTCACAATACTCTTGAGCACGATTGTAGGGTAGCATCAAGGAGGCATTGATACCATCCGGTTTGAAATAGCAATGCCCATTGTAGTTGTATTCGCAGGTATCTGCGAAACGAACAGTTTAGCAATGAACACTATCACAAACCTTCAAAAGTAGTCGGTATCTCACACACATAGGGATGCGTGTCTTCCATACAGTCCGTACTGTACCACTTTCCCGCCGATGAACCTGTCGTGGAGTAATAGACACAGTTCCCGATATACTCGTATGGAAAACCATTGGCAAAGTTGTCATAAGAAGAAGTTGAATGATCATCCCAAAAACAGCTAGTTGGATTATTTCCAGTGCAGTAAACTCCCATCCAGAACCGGCTGACCGCATTGCCGACGAAGGAAGCGATTGCTCTGTTGTCCTATAACTACTTCTATGTATTTGAGCTTCAGAATCAACTTACAATAGCATTCTTACTCAGCGCAAGAGATCCACCATAAGATACACAAGTCGATTCAGCTGTTTTATAGCTAGACTCATTCGTGTACAGTTTCAGGCACTTGTTGTTGTTGACTAGAGTGAATCCATTGGTACAGATGACATTTGGGGCAGCGAGAACTTGTGATATGGAAATAATGGCGAGGAGAAGACGCAACATTTCGAGAATGAATGGGCGAACAAACTCTATACTCTAATCAGGGAATGTGGGTGGTAACGACACTGTTTACGATCGTTGAAAAAGTCAACATTGTTCCCGTCTTGGAAAAAACGGTTCATTGTGTTTGAAAATGTCAGATATCAATTAGCAATAGTGGAAGCTGGATTGGTAGCCGAGTGATTAACAGAAGATGTTGGTTCCACTTTGTAAACTCCTCCAGAAAGATTGCTGAAGAATCCTGAAACAAATTTATGATCTTTTGATAACGTTTTGATACTAACTCCTCAAACACCACCGATACTCCTTCACAATCATCATTGTAGCAGCGCTGTCTAGTGAGGGATACAAACTGTTCAAAGCAAACATGAATCCGGTCTCTAGTTTGATCTCGAGGTTCAGCAGAGGTAGAGAAAGCATCAGACCAAGTGGAATAGTGAGGAGAAAAGTTGGAAGAAGGATTTGGACTGTGAGAGCTTTGAAAAACTGCCGTTCAAGTTGTTGGTTCTTGTGTGACATGTTCGCTATCTCGTTCTTCATCTCGGTTTGCATTTTGATGGTGCAAAAAGTTATGATGAGGTATTGAACTCCCAGAATTGATAAAGCCACTGTAGAATATGTTATAGAGTTCCATTGCAAACTCCCATCAGCTTCATGCACTATTTGTATCATTCTAGGAGTCTCGGTGATATCTCTCAAGTAAACCTCCTTCACTGCTTCTTTCATGTAGTCATCGGAAAACTTGTCATGTGGAAAACAAAGTGACAATGTGGAGCCATAACTCAACGCAATAACCGAGAGATATAACAGCCAAACAACTTGATTCTTCCCATGGAAACTATCCTGCATCTTGTGATGTATCAAAGTGACATAACGGAACACAAATTGTATACCAATAAAGGAGATCTGGGTGACATAACAGGAAGCATAGAGGACCAGGGAATTCCTCAAAAACAACTGGGAAAAATAGGGAAAGCTGGAGGCATCTGGCTTGTGTAAACTGAAGAAGATGATTCCTTCATTGAAATTGTAAGTGAAGGGTTGAGCAATAATCTCTATAGTAGCAGATACAATACAGAAAGCGGCAAATATAACCAGCATTCTTCGATAGGGTCCTGTGATTTGCTTGGTGTAGGATAGAGTCAGGAAGATGAAGAGTAAGTTGACAAGGAATGTGGCACAGAAACCGAGCTTGGTTAGGAGCTCGGTGAGCTCGAAGATTCGGAGCATCTTTTAGAATGAGACAAAGATAAAGATCAAACGAATTCGAGATCAGACAGCGGATACAAAACGAGACGGAAGTAGTCAGAACAACGAAAAAGTACGAAAGTTGACTGACCACGCGACATGCTTCAAAGATTACTTTTTGGTTTTGATTTTCCGGTCAGAAAGTCTAGATGTACGTGAGGTATAGGGTTTTTGAAGCGGAAGATATGAGAATGATCTTTTCTTGACGTATAGAAGGAGCAAAAACCTTGTAAAAAACATCATTTTCATTGTCAACCGAGTAATTCTAATTCAAAAACAAGTTTCAGTGCATCACCCGCCCATCTTCGGAGCCTCCTGCCCGCACCAGAAGCATGTTAGTCCCGCACAGCTGAAACACATTAGTTAGAACCTTAACGTAGCTTTTTTCTCACTCGAAATCGTTGATTCCATTGTTCTTCACGTGCTCCAAACACTTTTCATCTCGGTTCTTGAGCAGGTAACTGGGATTCGCAGCTTCGTAATCCACTGTCCAGTTTTCATCGAGAACGTTTGGCGGATCTCCAGCAACACTGTGATCCCACTTGAACACATTGCGTCGCGCGCATTCACCTTCAGGGTTCGGATCGTAGCCAAGTCCGTGTTTCGGTTGATTTGCACGCGACCAATTGCATTCGGAACGTCTCTGTGCACCGAGTCGGGTTCGTTGGCAATTTACCGGGCTGTCTGTTACCATTTCTGAAATCACATAATCATTTGAAGCGCTGTTTTGAGCTCAAGTTCTCACTTTTCATGAACAAAAACTCCTCATACGTGTCGAACCCATCTAAATGACTATTCTCGGCCACACAAATCGCTTCAGATTCCGGATGAGTCTTCGTTTCAGTGTGCAACTTGTGACACCACTTCACACCCGTGTTTCTCTGATACGGCGTGAACCCATCTGGACAATCTCCATATCGATACTTCCCAAAGTTGGCCTGACAGTACATCGGAGCATTTCGGAAGTCCGAAAACGTCTCCATCTTCAGAGCAGTCTTGTCAGGCGTTGTTCGAATCGCAGTACTCCAGTATCCCGCATCGCACTTCATGACAGGCTCTCCCGACTTCCAGATGTTCGAGATGATTGCGGGGCGAGTGTCAGGTTGACGTAGCTCGATGAAGAATCCTTTGCTGGGATCTTTGGCCTCCGTCGATTGGCAGCGAACCTCTTTCCGGCGATGTAGACCTCTTGCCTTGAACCTTGCAGGGGTACGGTAATAGGCCATAACATTCGGCTTCTTGACACTCGCCATACCTTCCAGGAACGCTTCACTCGGGTACGCACCACTGAATCGATGCCCGATGGTTGAGATAAACGGCGCCATCATCTTTTGACAGTAATTCTCATCGCTTCTGGTGTCCTGAGCATTCAGAATCAAATGACTCGCTGTCCGCACATACATCCCTTCGTTAGTTGTGAATCCCGGGTAGTAGATCTCTGAGTATCGACGGACCAGGTAGGCGCTTTCTTCTCTTGTCATCTGTGGCGTGTACTCGCAAAGAACCATGGCTTTCTCTGTTTTTCCATCAACACGAATCATCGAGAGAGACTTGACTCCGTAGAACATGCCATCAAAAACGAGCATCATGTCGGGTCCTTTGTCGTACACAAGGTCGTTTTTGATGACATCACTGGCTTCCATCCAGATCCTAGAGACTCCCGAGTAGTAGTCACTCCAATGAACCGCCATGATGTTTCTATGCATGAAAGCCACGTAAGCCGCCCCATCCATAGCCTTGCAGCGAGCATCAGCATCTGATCTAGTGTACAGCTTCTTCTCCATCTTATAGCACCGCCCGTACAGTTGAATCCAGCCATCCTCACAAATCAAACCAGTCTCCGCATCACAAACAGTGTAGTAATCATCGTCATCCACAACAGCTCGTGTTATGTGATGCGGAACCATCTCCTCACAAAACTTGCGCGCCAGTATCGGGTCGCCGGTGGCGTATTGGAACCGGAGTTTTTCACAGCGATCACCGACTCCTGGCTGAAAAAGAAAATAGTTTGTTTTTTGGAAAACTACACTATTTTAGTTACCTTGTAGTCATTGTCTCGCTGAACAAACGTTCCTTGATAGTAGTTGCAGAACGACTCCAAACTCCAATCGTATTTTGGCGACGCCGAACGGCAGATTCCAGTGAAGACTAGAAGATAGAGAAAGACGAAGAGCTTCGTCATTCTCCAAAACGCAGAATAACTGATTGAGGGCGAACAAGTGCCACATAAGCTTAGATTGCATCGAAGTAGTCCAAGGTCAACGGAGGCTAACCGGGGTTTATGTTACACGTTTTGAACTTTATTGCTGCTTTTTTGACGTGTAGAGCATCAAAACACTGGAATCTGGTTCAATGTCGATGGATTGACAGATGGTGAAGGCTCAATTTTGAACGACCATCCAGTTACATCACTGATAAACTCTGAAACCCATTCATCACCTCTCCCCTCTTTCTGATGCAACATACTCTTCAAACACCATCGATACTCCTTCACAATAACCATTGTAGCCATGCTATCCAACGGGGGATACACACTTATCAAAGCGAACATCACCCCGGTTTGAATCTTGATCTCCATGTTCAAAAGAGGTAAAAGCAAGACGAATCCAAGTGGAAGGGTTAGTAGAATGGTTGGTAGAAGGATCTGGACTGTGAGGGCTTTGAAGAATTGACGCTCGAGTTGTTGGTTCTTATGGGACATGTTGGATAGCTCGGTTTGCATGGCGAGTTGCATTTTGATGGTGCAGAAGGTGATGATGAAGTATTGAACGCCGAGGATTGATAAAGCAATGATTGCATAAATTATAGAGTTGAACTGCAAACTTCCATCAGCTTTATGCACTATTTGTATCAATCTAGGAGTCTCGTTTATATCTCGCAAGTAGACCTCCTTCACTGCGTTTTTTATGTAGTCATCGGAAAACTTGTCATATGGAAAACAAAGTGATAATGTGGAGCCATAAGTGGCCCCATTCAGAATGAGGTATAGCAACCAAAAAAACTGCTTCTTTCCATGAAAACTCTCCTCTATCTTGTGCTGGATCAGTGTAACATAACGGAATAGAAATTGAATAGCAATAAAGGAAATCTGGGTGACATAACAAGACGCATAGAGGACTAGGGAATTCCTCAAGAACCTCTGGGAGAAATAAGGAAAGCTAGAGACATCTGGCTTGTGTAAACTGAAGTAAATGATTCCCTCATTGAAATTGTAAGTGAAGGGTTGAGCAATTATCTCTACAGTAGCAAATAGAATGCAGAAACTCGCAAACAGCACCAGGATTCGTTTATAAGGTCCTGTGATTTGTTTGATGTAGGAGACTGTTAGTTTTATGAAGAGCAAGTTGACAAGGAAAGTGGCACAGAATCCGAGCTTGGTGAATAGCGCGGTTAGCTCGAAGAGTCGGAGCATCGTAATAAATGGATGTGCTTGGTTCTAATCGGTTCTAACTGGGTTTGTCTGAACCGGAATTTGTTTTTCATGGAAGTATACTCCCTTAGGATTCAGCACACTTAGAATTCAGTTGAATAACAAGTTTTTTTTTACTGATGTCAACTCAAAGCCCTCGAAAACTGAGCCATCTCAATTCCTGCATTCTGTATTGTCTCCGGTGTCTCTTCCTCCTTGATCCTGGTGAACTCATACAGGTCATTTATGCAATCTAAAACTTTTCTGGATTCCAAATTAAAGGTTTCCACTTCTACTTACCCCGTAAACACCTCTTGTACTCCTTCAAAATGACCATTGTAGAAACGGTATCAAAAATTGGGTACCAACTGTACAAGGCGAAGATTATACCGAATTGACAACTGACCTTGGTGTTTAGAAGAGGAACCAAGAGCACAAAGCCAGTTGGAAGAGTTATCAGAAGAGTTGGGAGGATTATCTGGAGTGTTAGGGCTTGGAAGAATTGCAACTCGAGTTTCTGGTTTTGAGGGGACACATTCATGTTGGTTTTGATAGCAGTGTACATTTTCAAGGAGCAAAAGGTTATGATTAGGTATTGAAGGGTCTAAACACTTTGTTTCCTTCACAAATTGACTAGAAAACTTACCACAATCGCCATTCCCAACCCAGTGTAACTTATCATGTTCCAGCGCACCTCTTTTCCTTCATAAGCTAACGCAATAATCCTTGGGACTTTTTTGATATCTTTTAAGTAAACCCTTTGCATTTCCTTCTCCATATAAACATCAGAATACTGATCATTTGGAAGGAAAATCCAAAGCCCTCCTCCAAACACCCCACCCATTAGAAAAACGTACAATGCCCAAAAGAACTGTTTCCTTCCTTGAAAGCTTTTCTGCATTGGGTGCGTTGTTAGGGTGAAATAGCGGAAGAGAAACTGGACAGCAATGAATGCTACTTGACCGAGATAACATGATCCATAGAGCAACAAGGAGAAGTATAGAAATGGCATGGAGAACAGGGAATCATCTGGATCCCGCAAGCTGAAATACACAGCACCAGCGTTGAAATTGTGAAGGCATGGTTGAGCGATAACTTCCACTACGGAGAATAGGATACTGGTTGCTGCAAAGATCACTAACATCTTCCGATAGGTTCCTGTGATGTTTTTTGTGTAGGAAAGAGTCAAGTTGATGAAGAGCAAGTTGACAATGACAGTGGCGCAGAAGCCAAGTTTGATAAAAGCAGAGGTTAGTTGGAAGAGTCGGAGCATCTCAAAACAGAGAAAAGAAAAGTGGATAAATAGAAATCGTATAGAAATGGAGAAATAGTCTCTGGAGGCTTCGTTCCAAGTACGAAGTTCTGTTTTTCTTTTTCTTTTTAGATTCCCTGACAGGTGATGAAAATGGCTTTATGGGCAATTCATTTGGATCGATATCAATGTAGACCTCTTGCTCTTCACTTCCGTCTTGACCAAGTCTCCCACAGCCAATCGATACGGGCGATGCACCAGAATCATGGTAACAGTAGACACTAGACCATGTGTTGCTGTGAAAACCAAGAAAACATTGGTAGCAGATTGATTGTAATAGTTTAGAGAGACGCAAGTAAACAGATAAGATAGTGGGATCCCAATCTGAACGTAAGGAATCGTCATCTGGATGACTATTGCGGTGAGGAATTGCTTGTGCATTTGATATGTCTTTTGGGAGATTGCCGGGGAGTTTCGCTGCTTTTGACTGTTACGGAATAGTAGAAAAAGGAGAATAGAAAACTCCAAAAACAGTACAAAGATGATGATTGCAGCGGCAGTGACATGGTAGGTGTAATCCAGAGTCATTACGAAGATGGACTCCTGATAAAGGTAGTCTGGGAGACATGGAAGTCTCTGGAAAATGAGTTTCCTTGCTTCAATTTGATCAGGAATCAGGAAAAAAGCTGGGATATAGAATGCAATGATTGCAAGATAATGGGAAAACAGCCAAATCCATCTCCCATAAGCCCAGAGATCTTTTCCGGGGAAGTGGCAGAGAATGAAGAAGTGATGAACATGTCTGAAAAGAGGTTCTTATTTTAGAAGAATATGTCAATTACTAACAACCCAATATGATGTTCACAGTGATTCCTTGAATGGAATTGGGGACCCCTAGATACCGCAGAACTCCATTTGAGAAGCCGGCTGGCTCTGGAATCAAAAGCATCGGAACGCCGAGAACACCGACACAATAGTCGAAGAGTATAATCCAAATATGCAGAGTTAGCAGGTACCATTTCACAGAGATCATAGGTTTTGGGGTCTTGAAGAGAATACAGTACAACCCAAGAAGGTAGATTGGGGTGGAGATGGCAGAGGTAAGGTGGAGGGAGAGCTTCAAGAAGTTTGGGGTGGAAAAGTAGTTGGTATCGATTGTCAGAGAACAAGAAGAGTTGGGCATTGGAGCGGTTTGTGTGATTACGAAAACCGAGTGGAAAATGATGCCAATCAAGAGAAAGACAGGTGAAAGTTCCTTTCATAATCAGAATCGAAAAACACCGAATGATCAAGATAACTGAACAGATAACATTGTGAACTTCTTCTGAGAATCGAGGCTTTTCTCATTAAAAGTGACACCTCATCGATGAAAAGAAAACAAAGCAAAAGATGAGATGCATAAAAAGATCACAAAACACACCACGACACATGTCTCCATCTCCCTGTATCCCCCATCAAACCTACCTAGACACCCCGGAATTCTACAAACTCTCCCTCCACCTTGTCACCATCATCTCCACCCCAATCTACCTTCTCGGCTTGTACTGTATTCTCTTCAAGACCCCGGATGCTATGAAATCTGTGAAATGGTACATTCTTGTACTTCATGTTTGGATTGCTTCCTTTGACTTTTCCAACAGTTTTTTATGTCAACCTTTTCTGTTCTTTCCTGAAATTGCTGGGATCCCGTATGGGGTCTTGAATGGCTTGGGGGTTCCTACTTCTCTGCAGACTGTCTTTGTAATGATGCAGTTGTTTGGTGAGTTGGAATTGATGGTTCTCCAAGATATGAGTGTATTTTGCAGCTGTATCACTATCCATTTTATCAATCTTCGAAAACCGATACTTTATCCTTTGTGAATTCCGCTTCAAACACCTCTGGGTAGCGGGACGTTGGATCTGGCTCTTGTTACACTATCTCTACTGCATTGGAATGTTGCTATCAGTGTTTCTCATTATTCCCGAACAGGAAGCCGCGAGAAAGAGAATGTTTCAGAAGCTTCCCTGCCTCCCAAACTTTGTTTATGAAGCCCAAGTTTTTGTCCTAGTTGACGAGAATTTTCCTCTGTTATTGACCCTTATAGCCATCTTTATGGCTGTCTGTTGGTCGGAACTCGCATTCTTCATCTACCAACTCATCCGGAATGTTAAAAACCAACAAAAGCTCGCCAAGATCTCCCAGAACACTCTGCGCATTCAAAGAGACTTCCTCTTCACCCTATTCCATCAATCCTTCCTTCCATTCGTCCTTCTCGTTGGTCCAGTGGCCTACATGTTCTTGTCAGTGTTCTTCAACTATTACAACCAAGCCGCTGTCAATGTTTGTGTCATTGTTGTCACTGTTCATGGCCTTATTGCTACACTGGTTATGCTATGGGTTCATAAGCCTTATCGGAAAGCTGTCAGGGAGATTGTTGGGTTTAGGAAGAAACTGGAAGTGAATAAGACAGCACAAATGTTCACAACTGATCATGATGGAGCGCTTCAGTGATTTCTGTTTTTCGTGTAAGCGTCTGGACTCTTCGAAAATCAGAGATGTGAAGTTCCTGGATTCAGTGATTTCTGATTCTAAAATGAACCAGTGCTTTTTTTCACAGTTTTTCACCTGTTTGTTATTCATTGCCAACACAAAGTGATACACGAGTTTTGCTAACCGAATGCCACTTTCCATATGTCTTCCTACCCATGTATCCCCAACTACACTTACCTAGACTCCCCAGAACTTTTCAAACTCATCCTCCACATCATCACCATCATCTCCACCCCAATCTACCTTTTCGGATTGTACTGTATTCTCTTCAAGACCCCGAAACCCATGGAATCAGTAAAGTGGTATCTTTTCATTCTCCATGTCATGATTACTCTTTTTGACTATTCTGTTACTGTCCTTACAGTACCATACATTCTAATCCCTCAACTAGCCGGGATCCCATATGGGGTTTTGAGACATCTAGGGGTCCCAACTTCTTGGCAAACAATGCTAGTGGTTATGATATTGATGTGTTAGTTTTTATGGCTCTGGACTATTTGGGATCTTTTGTTTCAGCTTTGGGAGTCTCTATCCTCTCGATCTATGAAAACCGCTTTTTCATTCTTTGTGAATTCCGCGGAAAACAACACTGGAGAGTTCTTCGGCGACTATGGCTCCTTCTCCATTACCTTTACTGCATTGCCTTGCTGTTCTCCACGTCCCTAGTTCTTCCCGATCAGGATTCAGCAAAAGCGAGACTGTTTCAGGTACCCCCTTCAATAGAACAATCCTAAATTAGACTTTTAGAACCTTCCCTGTCTCCCACAGTTCATCTACGACGCACCGGTGTTTGTGTTACTTGAAACTCAAGTCGAAAGTAACATCTTCCCAGTGATCGCTCTGGCTTTGTTGATCATTGTCATCGTTGTAGAAGCCTCCTATTTTGTCCATCACCTTATTAACAACATTCAAATGCAACGAAAAACCTCCAGAATCTCCCAAAAGACCTATGAAGTTCAAAGACAGTTCCTCTCCGCCTTATTCTTTCAATCCTCCATCCCACTTGCCACTCTGATTGTTCCATTGACCTATGGCTTCTTGACAGTGTCATTCAACTATTACAATCAAGCTCTTGTCAATTTTTGCATCACCCTTGCTACGACGCATGGCTTCATCGCTACAGTAGTCATGTTATGGGTTCACAAGCCTTATCGAATGGCTGTCAAGGAGCTGTTCGGAATGGTAGACAAGAAGTTACATCGGAGAGTGAAAGTGGCAGCCATGTCTGTTAGCTAACACTCAACGTTACTTTGTATGCGTTTGTACGGTTCAATAAAGATTTGTTATTCATGAAAAGCCCCTTCTGATTTTCCGTTTCTGATTTCACCTGCTTGTTACGCCAGTATCAAACGTCGCTCATTCTTTCTTCTTCTACATGCCTTCTCACCCATGTATTCCCAAATACACCTACCTAGATTCCCCAGAATTCCTCAAACTCACCGTCCACATTATTACCATCATCTCCACCCCAATCTATATTCTCGGGCTGTATTGTATTCTCTTCAAGACTCCAGATGTTATGAAGTCTGTGAAGTGGTATCTATTTGTTCTACATGCTTCGATAACTCTCTTTGACTATTCTATCAGTGTTTTAACAATACCGTACCTCATGATCCCACAAGTAGCGGGGATCCCATTGGGGGTGTTGAGATATCTAGGAGTCCCAACTTCTGTTCAGACTGCTCTTGTGATTATGATACAAACATGTGAGTCACGTCAACCTTCTCAAGTAATAATCCAAGTTTTGAGCTGTCCTCACTTCTTCAATCTCTATCTATGAGAATCGATACTTTATCATCTGTGAATTCCGCGGGAAAGAGCAATGGCGGGTTTTACGGAGATTCTGGCTATTCTTTCATTATGTATACTGTTTAACCCTGCTCTTAATAGTATTCCTGATCCTCCCCGACCAGGAACCAGCAAAAGAAAGACTGTTTCAGGTGCATACAGCACGGGAAAAACTGAACCAATCGTTTTTCAGGACCTTCCTTGTCTCCCTGAATTCTTCTACAACGAGCCTGTATTTGTGCTAATTGAGAAGAACATCTTCCCGGCAATTGCTCTTGGTTCACTTATCATGATCCTTGCTGTCGAATTGGCATTCTTCATTTCCAAACTCTTTATCAACATTCAATCACAACGACAAACCGCTCGAATCTCACAAAGAACTTATCAAGCTCAAAAACAGTTCCTCTTCGCATTACTCGCCCAATCCTCCACTTTACTCATCACGATGCTTTTTCCACTGGCTTATGTCATCTGGGCATATTTCGCAAACTATTACAATCAAGCTGTTAACAATCTTGGTATGATCATTGTCACAACACATGGCTTCATTGCCACTGTGGTGATGTTATGGGTTCATAAGCCATATCGATCGGCCGTAAAAGAGATGTGGAAGGCTTTCACCTCATCACCGTCTTCTCCACCACAATCTAATTCCTCGGCTTGCATCCTCTTATCTAGAATGTGGAAAAGAAATTACAACAGAGAATAAAAGTGACCCCAATGTCTGTTAGCCAATACTAGAAGCTACTGTGGGTTCAATAAAGATTTATTATTCATGACAACTCCCTTCTGATTTTGAATCCAATCTGAAGTTCCTAACTGAATCATAACTTCCCGTTTGACATTTCACCTGTCTATTACACCGGCATCAAAAGCTGCTCACTCTTTCTTCTTTTTCATGGCTTCGTACCCATGTATCCCCAACTACACCTACTTTGACTCCCCAGAATTCTTCAAACTTTTGCTCCACATCATCACCATCATCTCCACCCCAATGTATCTTCTCGGGTTGTACTGTATTCTCTTCAAGACTCCAGCCGTTATGAAAACTGTGAAGTTGTACCTTCTAGTCCTTCATGTCATGATAACTCTCTTAGATTATTCTGTTAGTATCCTAACAGTACCGTACCTCATGTTTCCACAAGTGGCAGGAATCCCTTTTGGACTGCTGAGATATCTAGGCGTCCCTACTTCTTTTCAGACTGCGTTAGTGCTTATGATATTAGCGTGTGAGTCAAGTGAAACGTTGCTTTGTTCAATCATTAATCTAACCTTTCCAGCAGTCGCAATCTCTTCCATCTCGATCTACGAGAATCGATACTTCATCCTTTGTGACTTCCGCGGGAAACAGCATTGGCGAGTTCTACGGCGTTTCTGGCTCTTCTTCCATTATCTATACTGTGCATCCCTGCTCTCAATAGTATTGTTAATCCTCCCCGATCAGAAACCAGCAATAGCAAGGATGTTTCAGGTGCATACAGCAAGTAAAAACTGAACCTATCGTTTTTTCAGAGCCTTCCTTGTCTTCCTGAGTTTCTGTACAAAGAACCAGTGCTTGTGATACTTGAAAGTAACATCTTCCCAGCGATAGCTCTCGCTTTGTTCCTCTTCGTCCTCGCTGTCGAATTGGCAATCTTTATTTCTCAACTTTTGATCAACATTCAATTACAACAAAAAACCGCTCGAATCTCCCAAAAGACCTATCAAGCTCAAAAACAGTTCCTCTTCGCACTATTCACCCAATCTTCCACCTTAGTCATCACGATGATCTTTCCAGTGTCTTTTGGTATCTGGGCATTTTTCATGAACTACTACAACCAAGCTGCTATCAATCTTTGCATAATCATTGGCATACCTCATGGTTTCATTGCCACTGTAGTTATGCTATGGGTTCACAAGCCCTATCGGTTAGCTGTCAAGGAACTGTTTGGAGCGATGGACAAGAACCTACAACGGAGAATAAAAGTGACTCCGATGTCTGTTAGCCAATACTAAAAGGTACTGTGGTTTGAGTTCCGGTTAAATAAAGATTTGTTATTCATGACAACTCCCTTCTGATTTTGAATCCAATCTGAAGTTCCTAGCTGAATCATAACTTCTCGTTTGGCATTTCACCTGTCTATTACGCCAGCGTCAAAAGCTGCTCACTCTTTCTCCTTCTTCATGTCTTCTTACCCATGTATCCCCAACTACACCTATTTTGACTCCCCAGAATTCTTCAAACTCTCCCTCCACATCATCACTATCATCTCCACCCCAATATACCTTCTCGGGTTGTACTGTATTCTCTTCAAGACCCCAAACCCCATGGAATCAGTGAAATGGTACATTTTCATTCTCCATGTCATGATAACTCTCTTTGACTATTCTGTTAGTGTCCTAACAGTACCGTACATTATGCTTCCGCAAGTGGCAGGAATCCCTTTAGGAGTGCTGAGATATCTAGGAGTGCCAACTTCTCTGCAGACTGCATTTGTGATCATGATACTTATGTGTAAGCTTTTTTAAAAATGACTTTGAACAACCGGTGTTTGTTCGTTTTAGCTGTGTTTGTGTCTACTCTCTCCATATATGAGAATCGATACTTTATCCTCTGTGAATTCCGCGGGAAGCAGCATTGGAGGGTGGTACGGCGATTCTGGCTCCTCTTTCATCATCTATACAGTATAACCGTGCTCTCATTAGTATTCCTGATCCTCCCCGATCAAGAACCAGCAGTAGCAAGATTATTTCAGGTGCATACAGCTCGAAAAAAAAACTAAAAATATTGTTTTTCAGAGCCTCCCTTGTCTCCCTGAGTTTCTCTACAAAGAGCCGGTGTTCGTACTAGTTGAAAGTAACATCTTCCCAGTGATAGCGCTTGCCACATTTATCATCCTTTTTGTGTTTGAGTTGGCAATCTTCATTTCTAAACTTATGATCAACATTCAATTACAACGACGAACCGCCCGAATCTCCCAAAGAACTTATCAAGCTCAAAAACAGTTCCTCTTTGCACTATTCACTCAATCTTCCATCCCACTTATCACACTCGTTATTCCAATGTCTTACGGCATGTGGACAGTGTATGCCGACTATTATAATCAAGCTCTTATCAATGTTGTTGTGATTCTGCTCACAACTCATGGCTTTATTGCCACTGTAGTGATGTTATGGGTTCATAAACCTTATCGATTGGCTGTCAAAGAGTTGTTTGGGACGGTGAAAAGAAGAGTCAAAGTGACCCCAATGTCTGTTAGTCAACACTAAAAGTTATCGTGGTTTGAGTTTCGGTTTAATAAAGATTTGTTATTCATGGGAAAAAGTCACTGCTGATTTTCAGTTCTCAAGTCACCTGTCTATTTCGCCAGTAACAAACGTTACTCATTCTTTCTCATTCTTCATGTCTTCTTACCCCTGCATCCCCAACTACACCTATCTTGACTCCCCAGAATTCCTCAAACTCTCCCTCCACATCATCACCATCATCTCCACCCCATTCTATTTTCTCGGGTTGTACTGTATTCTCTTCAAGACCCCAGATGCTATGAAGTCTGTGAAATGGTACCTTTTCATTCTACATGTCATGATAACTCTCTTTGACTATTCTGTTAGTGTCCTAACAGTACCTTACCTCATGTTTCCACAAGTGGCAGGAATCCCTTTTGGAGTGCTTAGATATCTAGGAGTCCCCACCTCGTTTCAGACAGCGTTCGTGGTTATGATAATAGTGTGTGAGTCAAGTCAAACTTTGGTTTTTCGAAGATCAATATTCCTACTTCTTCAGCTGTTGTAATCTCTTCCATCTCGATCTATGAGAATCGATACTTCATCCTCTGTGATTTCCGCGGGAAAACCAAATGGAGGATTTTACGGCGATTCTGGCTCTTCTTTCATTATCTTTACTGTATAATCGTGCTCTCATTGATACTCCTGATCATTCCCGACCAGGAACCAGCGATAGCAAGGATGTTTCAGGTGCATACCGTTTGAAGAAAACTGATCCTATCACTTTCCAGAACATTCCTTGTCTCCCTGAGTTTCTCTACAGAGAACCGGTGTTTGTGTTTCTTGAGAGGAACATGTTCCCAGTGGTAGCTCTCTGTCTAATCATTGTCATCGGAGCTCTCGAGTTGGCACTCTTTATTTCAAAACTTTTGATCAATATTCAACTGCAACAGAGAACCGCTCGAATCTCACAAAAGACCTATCAAGCTCAAAAACAATTCCTCTTCGCACTATTCGCCCAATCCTCCACCTTACTCATCACGATGTATTTTCCACTGGCTTATGGAATCACAGCAGTTATTCTAAACTATTACAATCAAGCCTGTATCAATGTTGTTGTCATCATCGTCACAACACATGGCTTCATTGCCACTGTAGTCATGTTATGGTTTCATAAACCTTATCGAATGGTTGTCAAGGAGATGTTTGGGACGGTGAAAACAAGAGTTAAAGTCACACCAATGTTTGTTAGCCAACAATCATAAATCGTTTTCCTTGATGCCATAGAACAGTCCCTGCAAACTGATGCTTGGTCTCAATTTTTTTTCGACAGGTGAATTTTTTTTGATAAGACTTGATTGCTCCGACCAACTCCACATGACTAACGCTTCATTCCCACATGTCTACCCTACCATGCACGTCCAATTTCACCTACTTTGACACCCCAGACTTTCTCCTCCACGCTCTTCACGTCCTTACCGCCATCTCCACCCCAATCTACTGTCTCGGTGTGTACTGTATCCTTCTCAAAACCCCGGAAGCCATGAAATCTGTAAAGTGGTATCTTTTCACTCTTCATTTTTGGATCCTTATCTTTGACTACTATGTTTGTTTGTTGACTGTTCCGTATCTTTTGATCCCTGAGATTGCTGGCATCCCCTATGGCGTTTTGAGGTATCTCGGTGTGCCAACATCGTTTCAAACTATTGCTGGGGTCATTGTCCTGGCTTGTAAGTTCTGTTTCGAGCTCAAGATCAGAGGAAGATGGTTACAGACATGTTCACCTCCAACGCATCCATCTTTGAAAACCGTTTTTTCATCCTTTGTCAATTCCCCGGAAAACGCTTCTGGGCTTCCCTCCGCCGAGCCTGGCTTGCTTATCACTACTTTATCATTCTTGTCTGCTTCATTCCGGTCTTCTATCTTATCCCAGACCAAGAAGAAGCAAAAGAGAGCGTTCTAAAGAGACTTCCCTGTCTCCCTGACTACATCTACAGTGCGCCTGTCTTTGTGCTAGCCACAGACTTCACCTATCACATTTTGTTTTCGGGTGGTGGGATTGCAGCACTTTGTTCTGAAACTGGTTTCTTCATCACCATGTTGATCTGGAATGGGAGATCTCAACAGAAATCCAAAACGATATCCCAAAAGACCTATCAAATGCACAAACAGTTCCTCATCGCTCTGGTCATACAAATGAGCATCCCACTTGTTATGCTGATTCTACCGGTGATGTATGGGTATGTGAGCATTCTTTTGACTCATTGGAATCAAGGAGCAATCAATGGATGTGTGGTTATTGCAATGTCGCATGGATTCTTGTCAACAGTGGTTATGATCGTGGTTCATAAGCCTTATCGATTGGCTGTGAAAGCAATGATAATGAAGGGAGATGAAGAGATAAGAATGCAACGGAAATCCACAGTGTTATCAGTTCAGTTGTGATCAAGCTTTCTCATAGTCAGAGTTACTTTGCTATGACTTCGGGTTCAATAAAGATTTGATGTTTATGAAAAGATCCTACTGATTTTTTGGCTGCAATCTGGGCATGACTTCTCCTTCTCAATTCACCTGTCTATTACACCAACGTTACTCACTCTTTCTTCTCCTACATGTCTTCTTACCCATGTATCCCGAATTATACCTATTTTGACTCCCCAGATTTCCTCAAACTCTCCCTCCACATCATCACCATCATCTCCACCCCAATCTACCTTCTCGGGTTGTACTGTATTCTCTTCAAGACACCAGATGTTATGAAATCAGTAAAGTGGTACCTATTCATCCTACATGCTTCGATAACTCTCTTTGACTATTCCTTCAGTGTTTTAACAATACCGTACCTTATGATTCCACAAGTAGCGGGAATCCCATTTGGGGTGTTGAGGTATCTAGGAGTCCCTACTTCTTTTCAGACTGCTTTTGTGCTTATGATACAAACATGTGAGTCAAGTCAAATGTTGCTTTGTTCAATCAATAATCTACCTTTTGAGCTGTCGTAATCTCTTCCATTTCTATCTATGAGAATCGATACTTTATCATTTGTGAATTCCGCGGGAAACAGCAATGGCGGGTGTTGAGGCGATTTTGGCTATTCTTCCATTATGTTTACTGTATGACCCTGCTCTTAGTAGTATTCTCAATCCTCCCCGATCAGGAACCAGCAAAAGAAAGACTGTTTCAAGTGCACTTATCAAGGAAAAATTGAAAAAATCGTTTTTCAGAGCCTTCCTTGTCTCCCTGAGTTTCTCTACAACGAGCCGGTGTTTGTGCTACTTGAGAGTAACATCTTCCCAGCAATAGCTCTTGCTTTTCTTCTCATCGTCGTCGCTGTCGAGTTGGCAATCTTTATTTCTCAACTTTTGATCAACATTCAACTGCAACAGAGAACCGCTAGAATCTCACAAAAGACATATCAAGCTCAAAAGCAATTCCTCTTCGCACTATTCGCCCAATCCTCCACCTTAGTCCTCACGATGATTTTTCCAGTGTCTTATGGTATCTGGGCATTTTTCGTGAACTATTACAATCAAGCAGTTATCCATGTTGTTGTCATCTCTGTCACGACGCATGGTCTCATAGCCACAGTAGTCATGTTATGGGTTCATAAACCCTATCGGTTAGCTGTCAAGGAGATGTTTGGGGCGATGGACAAGAAGCTACAACAGAGATTCAAAGTTACCCCGATGTTTGTTAGCCAACACTACTAAACCTATCTTTTCGGGTTGAACTGTATTCTCTTCAAGACCCCGAAAACCATGAAATCAGTGAAGTGGTACCTGCTAACTCTTCATGTCTTGATAGCTTCTTTTTTTCGAAATTTTGATATAGTTCTTATTTTTGATTTTGTAGTTTTTAGTGAAAATGAACCTGCAAACTGACAAATGAGTCCAGCGAGTCCACTTTCATGAGCAGAAGTTCATTCTCCTTGCTAACTTTGTTACCTGGAAGACAGGTGCATTTCAGCTATCAAAACCAGAGTCCCTTTAACACCTCAGTTCTTGTTCACAATGTCTACCCCTTCATGCACCTCCAATTTCGGCTACTTTGACTCCCCAGAATTCCTTCTCCACGCCCTCCACCTCCTCACCACCATCTCAACCCCAATCTACTTCCTCGGCGTATACTGTATTCTCTTCAAGACCCCGGAAGTCATGAAATCTGTCAAGTTTTACATGCTAAACCTTCATTTCTGGGTCATGTGTCTTGACTACTATGTCTGTATACTCACAGTTCCTTATCTATTGATTCCCGAGGTTGCTGGAATCCCGTATGGAGTTTTGAGGTATCTGGGGGTTCCCGCTTTGCTTCAAACGGTTATTGGGGAAATTGTTATATCCTATAAGTTCGAGAGAAGTGTGGAGTATAGAGGGAACCTTTGCAGTCATGTCCATCGCTAACATTTTCATCTATGAAAACCGCTTCTTCATTCTTTGCGAATTCCGCGGCAAATCAACATGGGCTGTCACTCGGTATATCTGGCTCATTGGACACCATATTGCTATCGTACTTATTTGCTCTTCGAACTTCTTCCTGGTCCCAGAACAAGAAAAAGGAAGAGATCAGATCTTCCAGAACCTACCATGTCTCCCTGACTACATCTACCAGGAGCCTGTCTTTGTTCTGGCTTCAGATCTCACTGTTTTTCTTGCTACTGCAATTCCAGCAGTCCTTCTGGTTGTCTTTGAACTCTTTTTCTTCATAACCCAGTTGATTCTGAACGGGAAAAGGCAGCGAGAGAGTATGACAATGTCCCAGAAGACCTATCAAATGCACAAGCAGTTCTTCATCGCTCTGGTTATTCAAATGACCATTCCAATGGTTTCTATGTTTGTTCCATTGGTCTACGCCTACTCGACCATTCTATTGAACTACTACAATCAAGCATTGATGAATGGGGTTGTTATTGTTGTTATGACTCATGGCGCCTTGTCTACAGTGGTTATGCTCGTGGTTCATAGGCCTTATCGATTAGCTGTGAAGGAATTGATAAAGGGGAAAAAGAATAAAGTGCAGAGGAAGACTACTGTGATAATAAATGATTCATAAGTTAGTCCAGAATCATGATTCTTGGTTTATGCTGTAGACAGGTGCTTTTTCAAATCACGATTGCTTGCTTTGCTACGAGTAACTATTCACTTCTTGTTTTTGCCCCCGATGTCTATCTCCCCATGCATCTCCGGTTTCGGTTACTTTGACTCCCCAGAATTCCTCCTCCATGCCCTCCACCTCCTCACCACAATCTCAACTCCAATCTACTTCCTCGGGGTATACTGTATTCTCTTCAAAACCCCCGACACCATGAAGTCTGTGAAGTGGTACTTGCTCACTCTCCACGTCCTAATAGCTTCTTTTGACTACTCTATCACCTTTCTCACTGTACCTTACCTTTTGGTTCCGGAGATAGCTGGAATATCGTTTGGTGTAATGAGTACTCTAGGAGTACCAACTTCTATTCAAACAATGGCGGCTACAATGATACAGTTTGCTGTGTACTGCTCGTACTTTGGTGTTCAATGGGCGCTCGGGATATATTTCTTGGATGAAGCTGATGACTACGCGAAGGATTATTTGAGGTACTCTCCTTATACACCGTCTTTTGCACCCCTGCGCCTTCTTGGCGCGGCCCTGCGCCTTCTTGGCGCGGCCCTGCGCCCTAAAGGCTCCTCGCCCTGCGCCCTAAAGGCTCCTCTTCCTTCGCCCTATAGGCTCCTCTTCCTTCGCCCTATAGGCTCCTCGCCCTGCGCCCTATAGGCTCCTCGCCCTGCGCCCTATAGGCTCCTCGCCCTGCGCCCTAAAGGCTCCTCGCCCTGCGCCCTATAGGCTCCTCTTCCTTCGCCCTATAGGCTCCTCTTCCTTCGCCCTATAGGCTCCTCGCCCTGCGCCCTAAAGGCTCCTCTTCCTTCGCCCTGCGCCCTAAAGGCTCCTCGGCCTGCGCCCTATAGGCTCCTCGCCCTGCGCCCTAAAGGCTCCTCGCCCTGCGCCCTAAAGGCTCCTCGCCCTGCGCCCTAAAGGCGCCTCGCCCTGCACCCTAAAGGCTCCTCGCCCTGCGCCCTAAAGGCTCCTCGCCCTTCGCCCTAAAGTCTCCTGGCCTTGCGCCTTCTTGGCGCCTCTCCCACTGAGCCACACTACCCGAATGATCCAGTGGGGCCTATCTCACTGAGCCACTCTACCCGAGTAGCCCAGTGAGGCCTCTACCACTAGGTCACCCTACACGAGTGGCCCAGTGGCAACGATTACTGTTTGGCTGGTCCCTCCTGACTATATCTACTCTCAGTGTACGGACATTTTCCAGGATCCGACAATAGTCGTGGTTTGTGTATCTATGTGTTAGCCTGTCCTCGCGAGTGAAACATCGCCGTCATTTCTCGGCGTCAGGTGCGCGCGCCGTTTATATTGAGACACGCCGCCAGGCCGGTTCAATTACCCAAGTTTGAGGTCCGCCCGTGCTCAAACCCAACGAAAATTGGTGTTTGTAATAAATTTTGGAAGGTCTTCTTCAGGGGAGACAGCAAAACTAAAAATTATTGAAAACGGTCCATCCGTTGTTGAGATACGGTCAATCTAAGAGGGCGCGACCCAGCCTGGGAGGGGCGTTGGAACGCTGACCCGAACCGTTCGGTGAATTCTTCAAATAAACTCCTTAACTCCATGTTTTAGGGATGTAATGGAAGAGTTTGTATCCTCCAATCGACGCGTTTATCATTTTATCAATCGTCACTGAATATCGCAGAGCGTTGAGCAGTAAGTTTCAAGCAGAACAAAACAAGGTATATGCGCGTTTTTGCAGAGCTGGTCGGATTGAGAGAATCATCATCAGTTGTACCTGCGAGATCTCGTCATACATCACAAAGTTCGAAAGCTTGATGAGGATTATATGTATCATGAATAAACTTGTCAGAATTCCACGAAAACTTTACTATTTTGGACAGGATTAGTATATCATCTTTTGATTGCCATTCCAGTGGTTTTGCTCTTGATATTTGAAGTTCTATTCTTTATTTTCCATCTAATCCTGAATGGGAAAAAACAGCAAAAGTCCAGAACAATGTCCCAGAAGACTTATCAAATGCACAAGCAGTTCTTTATCGCTCTTGTTACCCAAATGACCATTCCACTTGTCTCCCTTATCATCCCAGTTTCGTACCTCTACACAGTTTTTCTGATCGACTACTACAATCAAGCAAACATGAACTGGGTTTTCATCATTCTTGCAACTCATGGCGCCATGTCAACAGTGGTTATGCTCGTGGTTCATATACCTTATCGACTAGCTGTGAAGGAATTGATAAAGGGGAAGGAGAATAAGGTGCAAAGGAAAAGTACTGTTCTCTCGATACAACGTCCTGGATCATAAAGCATGCAAAAACGAGAAAAAAACAAACAGCTTTTCAACAGGTGTAAATCAAATCTCAATAACCATTAGATACGAGTCACTTATCACAATTCACTTCCTTTCATTTCATTTGCATTCAAACCACAATGCGTCCCACTCCTTGCATTTCCGGATTCGGCTACTTTAGCTCTCCAGATTTCCTCATTCAAACCCTCCATATCCTCTCTGCAATCTCAACCCCAATCTACTTCCTCGGGGTGTACTGTATTCTCTTCAAGACTCCAAAAGAAATGGCCTCTGCAAAGTTTTACATGCTAAACCACCATTTCTGGATCATGTGTCTTGACTACTACATGTGTATTTTCACAGTGCCATATCTATTGGTTCCGGAATTTGCTGGAATCACTTATGGTGTCTTACGGCACCTGGGGGTTCCTTCTTTGTATCAAGAGCTTGTTGGAGCTGTGATGTTAGCCTGTAAGTTTCTTGGGGGTTCAAACATAAAGAAGCCTTGTTTACAGACATGGTCATTGCTATCATTGCAATTTACGAGAATCGCTTTTTCATTCTATGCGAGTTCCGCGGCAAGGCAACATGGGCATTTGCAAGACGGATATGGCTATTTGCAAATCATGCAGTTATGATTGTTATATCTATCCCTGTCTACTTCTTACTCCCCGATCAAGAAACAGCTAGACAGAAGATCTTCAACAACTTGCCATGCCTCCCTGACTACATCTACCAGGAACCTGTGCTGGTAATGACTACAGGAAACGCGTATTATGCTGCTACTCTTATTTTCGCTTGCACAATTCTGTGTGTTCAACCCGCTTTCTTCATATTGCAGTTGATTCTGAACTGGAGGAAACAACAGACTTCTCAGAGAATATCCCAAAAGACATTGCAATTGCACAAACAGTTTTTCCTCGCTCTTGTGACTCAAATGAGCATCCCAGTGTCTTTCCTTCTCGTTCCACTGGGATACGGCTACATGACATTTCTCTTCAACTACTACAATCAAGCAGTGATGAATTGGGTTCTTGTGGTTTTCATGTCGCATGGCGCCTTGTCAACAGTGGTTATGATCGTGGTTCATAAGCCATACAGATTGTCAGTGAAAACGATGATTTGGGGAAGTGGGAAGAAGTTTCAACGGAAGATTACAGTGTTATCGATAAAGTCTGTAGGGGCTTCTTGATGTTTTTTGAATGAATGATGAATGTATCACTGTAACCTGGCTGCAAATCATGCAAAACAAGCATCGTTAATGTTTATTGGTTTTGATAAGCTTTTGGTGAACAGGTGGTTATCAAATCTCAGTAATCGGATACAAAAAACTTATCACAATTCACTTCACTTCATTGCATTTGCATTCCACGTTTTCTTAAGAGCAACTGACCTTTGATAGTTGTTTTCCAAGTTCGCTTCCACGAGTGACCTGAGGGCTTTGGCCGAAAGGTCCTGCGAGACTGCAGTTCGTGTCAGCTACTGATGTCCATCCATCCAGTTGTTGTAGATGTTTTCGGGGTTTCTGAAAGATTAGGATAAGAATTCAATGGTTTTCTTAAGAGCAACTGACCTTTTAGAGGTGTTTCCCGAGTTCGCTTCGACGAGGTGACCTGAGGGCTACGGCCGAAAGGTCCTGCGAGAGTGCAGTTTCGTGTCAGCTACTGTCGTCCTTTGATCGAATTGGTGAAGATGTCTTTGGTGTTCCTGAAAGATTAGGATTAGAATTCAATGGTTTTCTTAAGAGCAACTGACCTTTTAGAGTTGTTTCCCGAGTTCGCTTCCACGAGGTGACCTGAGGGCTACGGCCGAAAGGTCCTGCGAGAGTGCAGTCTCGTGTCAGCTACTGTCGTCCTTTGATCCAATCGATGTAGATGTGCTCCCGAGTTCGCTTCCACGAGGTGACCTGAGGGCTACGGCCGAAAGGTCCTGCGAGAGTGCAGTATCGTGTCAGCTACTGTCGTCCTTTGATCGAATTGGTGAAGATGTCTTTGGTGTTCCTGAAAGATTAGGATTAGAATTCAATGGTTTTCTTAAGAGCAACTGACCTTTTAGAGTTGTTTCCCGAGTTCGCTTCCACGAGGTGACCTGAGGGCTACGGCCGAAAGGTCCTGCGAGAGTGCAGTCTCGTGTCAGCTACTGTCGTCCTTTGATCCAATCGATGTAGAGTTGTTTTCGAGTTCGCTTCCACGAGGTGACCTGAGGGCTACGGCCGAAAGGTCCTGCGAGAGTGCAGTCTCGTGTCAGCTACTGTCGTCCTTTCATCCAATCGATGTAGATGTGCTCCCGAGTTCGCTTCCACGAGGTGACCTGAGGGCTACGGCCGAAAAGTCCTGCTAGAGTGCAGTTTCGTGTCAGCTACTGTCGTCCATTGATCGAGTTGGTGAAGATGTCTTTGGTGTTCCTGAAAGATTAGGATTAGAATTCAATGGTTTTCTTAAGAGCAACTGACCTTTTAGAGTTGTTTCCCGAGTTCGCTTCCACGAGGTGACCTGAGGGCTACGGCCGAAAGGTCCTG